>JAQMWT010000079.1:0-34672 GCA_029834535.1 Chrysophaeum taylorii
CGGATTCACTGCAACGTCCTGTCCCTCAGAGGTTTGTTGTCGACGCCTCCTGCAGTACGCCCACGACATCCGCTAGCGGCGGATTTGCGCCCGCCTCGTCGGCAGGCGTTCTGTCCGGCACTTGGCATGGGGCTTCTCGACCACCCCGATGTTCACGACCACGTCCAAGTTGCGCCTGACGGCACGCGTACTCGTTGAATCGTTGTCGTTTTACGGCCTCGTAATCTACGGTGTGCCCATCGGTTCCCCCGGCCACGCCGGAGATGCCTATGTCGAAGCTACCTTGCAACGCGAGGTTGACGCTCAGTGAGCTACATGACCGTATTCGCACCAAGCTCCAGAACGTCTCCTCCGCCACACCGCCAGCGTTGCATCGCCTCCCTGCGCGCACTGGCACGCGCAACACTGCTACCCCCAAATGCCTGAGCGCGCTCCGCCGCTTCGACGTTGCCGCCTCAGCTTCGTCGCCACAGCACTTGGCGCAGATCCGCGTCAGGTTTTGACTCCAACGGCATCGTCCTCCAACGCCTGTCTTCCTGCTCGAAGTGGGGGTGGCGGCATTCGCTCCCCTGCGCCGACCTCAGCCCCGCCGCCTTTGTTGGCACGGCGGCCCAGGCCCTCACACCTCGTCGACCTTCGCGATCCTACGGGTGCCTTGGAGGTCCCTGGCTACCTCCCCGCCTGCCTCGGGTCCTGGTGCCACTTTTCGCACAGGTAACGAGTTGCACCGTTGGCACCTCCTCGCCTCGGTCCGGTTGCCGCCTGGGGCGGGCACTCGAGACTACGTGGGACGGACTTCGGGCTGATCTCCGTACCACGCTGACTTCCCACGGCGGCGCTGGTTCCGGCGACCCCGCCAACGTTCATCTCGTCGACGGTCCTCTCTCCCACGAATTCGTCTCCATGGGCGTCCTCGTCGACCCACCATCTCGACACCCGTGCTCATACCCCAACTCCAGCGTGCTCTAACCTCCCAGCGCCAGACAGCTCGGGCCAGCACTGTGTGCCCAGTACTTTGGTCACCCCTCTCCAGCTTGTTTGGGCCTCGTGGGCACTCGCATTCTGGGCACTGACGTCGTTCTCGACGCTCACGGCAAGGTGCTTCTCACGCAGGCCAACCTTGTCAACCGCGGAGGAGCGCGGACCACCTGGCATGACGGCCAGTCTCGACTGCGTCCACGGCAGCGTCAAAGAGGCCGGCATCCCAGCCCTGTCCGAGGTTTTCGGCATTTGCTGACGTCGTCGCCCCTACCATTCGCACGCGCCTTCTACGGCCGGTACCGAGGCAATCTCGCCCGACGTCAAGTCGTCCAGACATCCCACCACGCTCGACAACAAGGAGCAACTCTACGACATCAAAACCCTCGCTTGGGGTTCGTTGCGCCACCGCCACCCCTCCATCCCTCCCACCGTCGCCTGTCGATCGGCGCGCAGCGCAAGTTCACCGAATACCTCGCTCACGCCCGCGGCATCGACGCCATCACCCCCCAGCCGGGTACAGCACCACCGCTGGCTTCTTGGGCCCTGTCGAACGCGGCTACGTAGCTACGGCACCGTCGCCGGCCTCGTCTTTGGTGCCTTTGAGGCCAGCGCGGCGTGCTCCCGCCCAAACATGCGCAGCGGAGCGCAACCTGCGCGAACCGGGGACAAGCGGCTGCGCCAACATCACAGAGGCAAGGCGGCCCAAACTCGCCGCATCTACCGTGAGGGGATCGCCAACGCATTAGGCCGAGCTCGCTGCCCTCACCGCCCTCCCATGTCGCCGCCTCGGGGAACCCCACCCAGGCCGCCCGATCCTTACGGACGTCACCCTTCGTCGCACATACGTCCGGCGGCAGCATGCGGCGTACGACCTACGGGGGCCCGTCCTCTCTTGCCTGCCCCCACGCCTCGGCGATGACCCCGACTAGGTCCCGCGCTATCTCCGCCCGTCAGGCACATCCTCATACCCCACAAACCCACCACCCCACATCCTTCATGCCCCCACACACCCCCTCAAAGAAGTTCTAAAAAAAGACATTTAAATTAAATAATTAAATGATTAAACAGACAGACAGACAAACATCTGTCGATTAGGTGTCCTGGTCACTAAGTGCACCTAGTCCCAATCTCCAACCCGCAGTTCACCTGGCTCCAGCAGTTCACTGAACCCAGTGCCCACCTACAGTGCGCGTGTGACGACGCTGAGGGGGCTTATCGGCATTGCGCCACGTCGGGGTAGGGCGTCGTCGACTCGAAGCCGCATATCCTGGGGTTGCCGATCGACAGAGAGGCACGTAGAGCTGGGCGTGGCAGACGGGCTTGGGCGAGAGGACCGACCTCGCGGGGCGTCTGGCCCTGGCTCTTGTTTCGATCGTTCGGCGTAGGCGGCCTTCAGGGATACAGGTTGAGGAGCCCGGTGACAACGACACGATCGATCATGTATCTGGTACCGTTGCAGGGCCGTGCGACGGGTCGAGGTCGCGAAGACTTTAAGCTCGCGATCAAAGTCATCCCGTTGGTTGTCAGGGAGTTGAAAACTCTACTGTAAAGAGCGAGGCGTCGTCTTCCGACCCAGCCTAGTCAGCCGAAAAGAACTCCGACGCCTCGTCTCCGGGGAAAAAGGCCGCGGTCATGCGCGCGTTGTCAGCATCGACAACATCGTTTCGACGGGGCGTGAGAATGGCGCGCTGAAAGAGCCGCCGCGGCTCGTGGAAATAGTCTGCGAGGTCGCCGTAGACGGCTTGGAGGATCACTGTCTGGCTCTCGCGCCTACCTGATCCTTACTCTCGCGCCTACCTGATCCTTACCCTAAATCGAGGGACAAACAAACAGACAGACAAACAGACAAACAGACAAACAGACAAACATCTGTCGATTAGTAGTTAGGACAAGTGCAGGGCAGTAAGTTCACCTACTCCCAATCTCTAACCCCAGTAAGTTCACCTAGTCCCAATCTCTAACCCCAGTAAGTTCACCTGGTCCCAGTAAGTTTCATATAAGTTCACCTGGTCAGTAAGTCACCTAGTCTCACACTCTTCCGGCCTGCTGTCGCTCTCGCCCGCCAATCTAAGCTGCTTGATCCGCACGCCGCCAACCTTTGAGTGAGTTTACTCAAAACCCTTGCTCTAAAACCCCAGCAGTTCACCTGGTCCCAGTTTCACCTGGTTCAGTTCACCTAGTCCCAATCTCAAACCCCCAGTAAGTTCACGTGGTCCAAGTTCACCTATAGTGCGCGTGTAGACGCCGGGAGGGGGCTTATCGGTATTGCGCAGCACGTGTGGGGTAGGGTATCGTCGACCCAGATGATAGCCGACAGAGAGCCACGTAGAGCTGGACGTGGCAGAAGACGGGCTTGGGAAAGAGGACGCCGACCTCGCGGGGCGTCTGGCCCTGGCTCTTGGTGATCGTTTGGCGTAGGCGGGCCTTACGGGATCCAGGTTGGAGGAGCCTCGGTGACAACGACGCATCGATCATGTCATGTACCGTTGCAGTGGCCGTGCGACGGGTCGAGGTTGCGAAGACCTTAAGCTCGCGATCAAAGTCAGCATGCCGTTGGTTGTCAGGAGTTGAAAACTCTACTGTAAAGAGCGAGGCGTCGTCTTCCGACCCAGCCTAGTCAGCCGAAAAGAACTCCGACGCCTCGTCTCCGGGAAAAAGGCCGCGGTCATGCGCGCGTTGTCAGCATCGACAGCATCGTTTCGACGGGCGTGAGAATGGCGCGCTGAAAGAGCCGCCGCGGGTCGTAGTCTGCGAGGTCGCCGTATACGGCTTGGAGGATCACTGCCTGGCTCTCGCGCCTACCTGATCCTTACTCTCGCGCCTACCTGATCCTTACCCTACATCGAGGGACAGACAGACAGACAGACAAACAAACAAACAAACATCTGTCGATTAGTAGTTAAGACAAGTGCAGGCCAGTAAGTCCACCTAGTCCCAATCTCTAACCCCAGTAAGTTCACCTGGTCCCAGTAAGTCCTAACTACTAATCTTAACTACTAATCGACAGATGTTTGTTTGTTTGTTTGTTTGTCTGTCTGTCTGTCCCTCGATTTAGGGTAAGGATCAGGTAGGCCCGAGAGTAATGATCAGGTAGGCGCCGGGAGTGGGCTTATCGGTATTGCGCAGCACGTGTGGGGTAGGGTGGAGTCGTCGACCCAGATGAGCTTATCCTCGGGGTTGCCGATCGACAGAGAGCCACGTAGAGCTGGACGTGGCAGAAGACGGGTTTGGGCAAGAGGACGCCGACCTCGCGGGGCGTCGGCCCTGGCTCTGGTGATCGTTTGGCGTCGGCGGGCCGGGATACAGGTTGGAGGAGCCTCGGTGACAGACACGATCGATCATGTATCTGGTACCGTTGCAGTGGCCGTGCGACGGGTCGAGGTTGCGAAGACTTAAGCTCGCGATCAAAGTCAGCATGCCGTTGGTTGTCAGGGAGTTGCTCTACTGTAAAGAGCGAGGCGTCGTCTTCCGACCCAGCCTAGTCAGCCGAAAAGAACTCCGACGCCTCATCTCCGGGAAAAAGGCCGCGGTCATGCGCGCGTTGTCAGCATCGACAACATCGTTTCGACGGGGCGTGAGAATGGCGCGCTGAAAGAGCCGCCGCGGGTCGTGGAAATAGTTTGCGAGGTCGCCGTAGACGGCTTGAGGATCCGTCTGGCTCTCGCGCCTACCTGATCCTTACTCGCGCCCCATCCTTACCCTAAATCGAGGGACAAACAAACAGACAGACAGACAAACAAACATCTGTCGATAGTAAGGCCAGTGCAGGCCGCACCTAGTCCCAATCTCAACCCAGTAAGTTCACCTGTCCCAGTAAGTTTCGTATAAGTTCACCTGGCAGCAGTTCACCTAGCTCACCAACCTTGCTCGTCGCCTCGCTTCCGCACTAAGCTGCTTTGATCCGCACGCGCCGCCAACCTTGAGTTTACTCTAAACCCCACTCCTCGGGGATGCCGATCGACAGAGAGCCACGTAGAGCTGGACGTGGCAGAAGACGGGCTTGGGAAAAAAAAAAGAGGACGCCGACCTCGCGGGGCGTCTGGCCCTGGCTCTTGTTGATCGTTTGGCGTAGGCGGGCCTTAAGCGATACAGGTTGGAGGAGCCTCGGTGACAACGACACGATCGATCATGTATCTGGTACCGTTGCAGTGGCCGTGCGACGGGTCGAGGTTGCGAAGACATTAAGCTCGCGATCAAAGTCAGCATGCCGTTGGTTGTCAGGGAGTTGAAAACTCGACTGTAAAGAGCGAGGCGTCGTCTTCCGACCCAACCTAGTCAGCCGAAAAGAACTCCGACGCCTCGTCTCCGGGAAAAAGGCCGCGGTCATGCGCGCGTTGTCAGCATCGACAGCATCGTTTCGACGGGGCGTGAGAATGGCGCGCTGAAAGAGCCGCCGCGGGTCGTGGAAATAGTCTGCGAGGTCGCCGTAGACGGCTTGGAGGATCACTGTCTGGCTCTCGCGCCTACCTGATCCTTACTGTCGCGCCTACCTGATCCTTACCCTAAATCGAGGGACAATCCTTCAAGCTCCCCACACACACCCCTCTTAGCAGTCGACATTTAAAGACAAACAAACAGACAAACAAACAAACAGACAAAGATCTGTCGATAGTAGTTAGGACTCGAAGGTGAATGTGGGGTTAGAAATCTGAGCAAACTTACTGGCCTGCACTTGTGTTGCCGAAATGAGTCGTAGTGACTCCGCTCCCCGTTCGATCCGAATCACGTAAAATGAACCCTGCAGTAGTATCCGTGATCCCCTGGATCTTCACCCACAAATGCGTCGGCTTCGCACTCACTCGACCATTACGAACCGACTCGCCGCCGAAAAACAGGAGGTCGATAGTCCGGGAGTTGGACTATCGATTCCCGTTTCTGAGGCCACTGCAGTGGTTTTTCTCAGACACCCGCCCCTCTTGGCCGGACCAGGGGCCTCAACAACCCTTTCTCCCAACCCGAACCGCGGGTGAAACCACCACACGCCCGATCTCAGCGTAAACACTCACGCCATCACGAAAATCGGACAATCAAAAGAGGGTACTAGCAAGAAGACAGCAAGAACGCAATACAAATGCCAGGTACATTGAGTTCAGTGGAAGCGCAGGTGGGGGTGTCAAGACGACACCCCCCCCCATAATTGCAAGGTCAGTACCAGGGCAACAATCAGGGTAAGTCAGTTGGCAGGCAAGCAAGTGGGCGGAATGGGCGTTACTACCACAGATGGTCTGTCCCCCGAATCAGGGTAAGGGGGAATTGTCCTGTAGTGGTTTCTCTCAGATACCCGCCCCTCTTGGCCAGGCCAGAGGCCTCAACAACCCTTTCTCCCAACCCGAACCGCGGGTGAAACCACCACGCGCCCGATCTCAGCGCAAACACTCACGCCATCACGAAAATCGGACAATCAAATGAGGGTAATAGCAAGAAGACAGCAAGATAGCAATAAAAATGCCTGGTACATTGGGTTCAGTGGAAGCGCAGGTGAGGCTGTCAAGATGACACCTGCGGCAGGAAAGGATTATGCGCGCCGACATCTTACCCTGCTTCGACTGTGCCCTCGACGTCTCGGGGGTGCCGAGCGGGTCGAGGAGCATTTCCTTCCTGTTGATCAACCTTCAAACTGCCCACGAGCTTCAATCCGAAGACTCGTGAAATGATTTATGGTAGAGATTAGTCGATTTGAAAGGAGTAAACGCCTGGTGGCGTTACAAATACGTACGTCCGGGGTTGAAGTAGAGTCCAGTAAACGGGAAGTGGGGTAGAGAACTCGATAGAACTAGGGGTAAGGATGGCGGTGTAAGGGTTACCGCCACAGGACTCCCCTGCTTTGATAGGAGCTGTCCTCAGCGACGGCGGTGGTGCGACTGACGAGATTTTCGGCGCGGACCGTCGGTGGACGGGACTTGAGTGCGCGTCTGACGAGCGCGTTGTTGAGCTTGGAGTTGTTCTTGTTCTTGGCGCGCGCGATGCGCGAGAATATCTTTGACTCGTTGGACGATCGGAGGAGGGACCGATTTCCCCTGGAGCTTGAACCGGGGAACCAGGACGTCGATCTCGTCCGGGGCGAAGTCGGTCGCGCAAGGGGTGCAGTGAGGTGTTAATTTCTCGGTGCGGGTGAAGCTGCGGCCGAGTGCCGTCTTGAATTCCGAGCTCAGCGTGCGACCTTCAAGCGGTGAGGTCGGGTCGAAATACGATGGGTCGTCGCGCGGGCCCAGGTCGGAGTAAAACTGGAGGGCGACTCGGTCTTGAAGATCATAATAATCCTCGAAAACCTCGGCGACGTAGAGCTTCTTGCGCCAATCGGGGTCTCGGGCCGACGGGATTCGGAAGATGACGAACTTGCCGCGCTCGTACTCGTCGCGGAATCCGGGGATCGGACGACGGATCGTGGCATCGAGTGCGGGAGGCATCGACACTGCGGTGATCTGTTGGACCGACACGATTCGCTCTTCGGTGGCTCCGTAAACCGATCGGATATTGTACGAGACAGGCGACAGACGCCCGGTGATGAGGAAGGGGCCGTGCCACTCCGGTCGCAACCTGTTTTGGGACTGCGGAATGTACAGTAATACGTGCGAATTGACATTGTATTCGACATCCACGTTCTCGGCGTCGTAAGCGAGTTTCTGCGTCTTCTTGGCATGATCCTGCGCTTTGGCGACTACTTCGAGTAATACTTGAAGCTCTGCTTGACTTTCAGTAAAGCGTAGGATCGTGGTCGCGGCGAAACGGGGTCAGGCCGAACCAACAAGGTGAAGTCCGTGGGCGACATCGGCTGCCGGTTCAGGCGCAACAGGAATGGCGAGATTTGCGTGCCGGGTATGAACTTTCGGTTGTAGCAAAACGACACGCACCGGACGAGGGCCGGCCAGTCGGTGATGCTGCGACTCCCGAGGCGGCGGGCCCGGAGGAACGCCTTGAGGAGTCGATTGACTTGCTCCGCGGGGTTCGCTTGGGCGTGGTATGGTCTCGGCGTCCTGTGCTTTCGGCCGGCCCGGAACGCTATGGCGTCCTCTTGCGGCGGGTTCGGCCCTCTGTCTGCAACCAACTGATCGTTGAGCGGATGTAAGTCGACGGCCGCGCGGAGAGCGTTAGATTTCCCGAGCTCTACCCCTTTCTTCGGAAGCATGAAGATCGGGAATCCCCGAGGGGAGTTGGCGGGTCTTACGACTCCGTCTCGGCGCCATTCGGAAATCTGCTTGCGAAGATATTCGATCTTGGCTGGAGCGAGGCGGTACGGCGACGTCTCGATGGGCTTTGGGTTCGCGTCTTTGAATCGGAGGGACACCGGTCGAGGTCCCCGGTCCTCATAATGGGATCGAAGGAGGCCCAAGAGTATCGAACGCAGTGCGCCAACATGAGTTTGGCATCCTCGTCCAAGTGCGAGTTGTTCGGGATGCCTAGCTCGTCGACTACCTTGTCCACTTCTTCCTTTGTGGGGTTATTGTCGATTATGGCCTCGTTATCTTTCAGATGGTTGGGCTGTTGCGGTTGCGGCGCGCCATCTTCGTCCCGTGGTGCGTTTTTCCCTAATACGTCAAACCGTTCCTCATATTTGAACCGGTCGGGCTCTTTGGTCTTGTCGCCCGTTGGTTTCTTGGTTGGTTCTTCGTCCCTTGGTTCGCCTTTCGAGGTTGCGTCGTTTTTGCTCGCGCGGGTACCCCCTTGGGAAGATGAGTGCATCGTCCCTGATGCAGCGGGCTTCGGAGGGGTCAAAGGAAGATCCGGCGGTTGCCATTTCGCTTTGTCCTGGAGGTCGCGGTTGGGCACCCAGCGGATTACGCGAGTCGAAACGTTCACGAGGGCGCTCCGAGGCTCGGGTGCGGTGGCTCCGGTGCGGGTGTGGTCGGAGGGGGCGCGCTCGATGATGTATGTTTCGGGGTTCGTCGGTGGGTACGACTACGTTCGGGCGCGCGATTCCGATGTTGCGGAGCGTGGGCGGCAGTTGTGGGCGTCGAGGACTATGTACGCCATGGAAGACGGGGGTATCACGGCCGCTAGATGCTTCATTCGGTCCGTGACTGTGAGGTTACCCCATGCGAGATCGCTCGGCATTGTGAGAGCCTCCGCGAGCATCTCCAGTCTGAGCGCTTTGGTGTCCGAAGGCGTGGGTCCTGTTCGCACCCCGTTCCGCGTGATGGTGTATATCGGTGCCGTGGCCTCTCGCGTGCATCCAGAGTTGTTGCGCTGGATGAGAGGCTGCGCGGGGTCGAGTCCGAGTTTGGGCGGCGAAGGTGACCTGAATGGTGCCGCACGTTTGGGACGTCGGATGAGCTGAAGAGGCCAGCTCGTGATGATCATGCGCCGACGGGTACTCATGAGGTCCGGCGTCGTCGTCCATAGATCGACGACGGTGATGAAACCTTGCCGCAGCGTGATTTTCGAGCGGATTGAAGGTTCCTGCTCGATGATCCAGCGTCCTACTCCGGAAAGCTGGAAGAGCTTGATGGTCCAATTGGTCGCGGAGACTCCTTTCCCGGCGTCGCGGGCCGTAAGGTTGCACAAGGCGGAGTCTACGCATGGGGGCGTGCCAACGAAAAGTGCCGTGGGCCATTGGCTTTCATGCAGGTAACCTTTGACCAGAGAAAGGACCCTGTCGTACCGACCGCCGAGGGTGTGCTGGACGACAGGTACTCCTGGGAAGTTTCTCTCATGGACTTCTTTGGCGGTGTCGGGTGCGTCGATGACGAGCACGACCTTGTACGCGGTTCCGAACCACTCATTGTTCCGGTAGATACCCTGTGTGCCCCCTCCAATCCCGCTGAAGAATATCACGACTGGCGTCACGTTCTCCGGGATCCAGGAGAGCGCCTGGTGCTTGTCGATGATCGCTTGCTCGGCGGTCCGGGACCTCGGCGGTTCTTGCGGCTGCGCCTGCGGGGCTTGTTGGGCGAGTCGATGCTCGTCTCCGGATTTCGCGCAAACATAAGTTTTCACACGTATGCCGCGTTCGACGCTCCGCTCAGGACCACGTCGGGAAGCTTCTTTGCCACTCAGTTCCCAGGCTGGTGGTGATGCCGAGAGATGTTGTCTCGGCCGGGTACCCTTCTTGTTGTTGTGCGTGTCTTCACGCGGGCGTACGATCTCGTCGACGACCGTACGGAGCACGTTACGTGTGCTAGTCTTCTCTCGAGCGCCTTGAAGAGCTTCGGGGGTGATCAATCCCCGCGGCAACTATCGGCGGTGCTTGTGCTGTTCCCAGCGCTTGGCTTGGGGTTGCAGGTTCGGAGATCTCGCCGATGTAGCAAGATCTCGTATCCTCCACCATCTGCGGCAGGAAAGGATTATGCGCGCTGACTTCTTACCCTGCTTCGACCGTGCCCTCGACGTCTCGGGGGTGCCGAGCGGGTTGAGGAGCGCTTCCTTCCTGCCGATCAACCTTCAAACTGCCCACGAGCTTCAATCCGAAGACTCGTGAAATGATTTATGGTTGAGATTAGTCGATTTGAAAGGAGTAAACGCCTGGTGGCGTTACAAATACGTACGTCCGGGGTTGAAGTAGAGTCCAGTAAACGGGAAGTGGGGTAGAGAACTCGACCGAACTAGGGGTAAGGATGGCGGTGTAAGGGTTACCGCCACAACACCCCCCCCCCATAATAGCAAGGTCAGTACCAGAGCAACAATCAGGGTAAGTCAAGTGGCAGGCATGCAAGTGGGGGGAATGGGCGTTACTGCCACAGGAGCCCCCTACTCGAGATGAAGTCGTCCTCGACTTCAAGGGTGACGAAGGTCACGCTCACAAATGGTACGATAAGCTCGGTCAGCTACATCAGCAGGAACTTTGTTGCTGTGGAGGCCGAAGTTACTGACGAGGACGTCGATTTCATCCGGGCGAAAATCAGTCACACAGGGTTCACAGCCCTCCATGTTTGGTCGTAAGCGTGTGAAGCTACCTCCGTCCGGGTCTTTGTATTCTGGTCTTAAACGTCGCTCAGCCAGAGGCTTAGTAGGATCAAAAACACGAGGATCATCGCGCGGTCCCAAATCGGCATAGTAGTGAAGCGCAACTGTATCATTGTCGTGGTCATATTCTTCGTAGACTTCGGCAACATATATACGCTTCTTCCACGCGTTGGATCGTCCTTTCAC
This sequence comes from Chrysophaeum taylorii, assembly GCA_029834535.1. Lineage (NCBI taxonomy): Eukaryota > Pelagophyceae > Pelagomonadales > Pelagomonadaceae > Chrysophaeum > Chrysophaeum taylorii. The sequence goes on from JAQMWT010000079.1 coordinate 11,068, forward strand.
CCTGAAAATCACGAACTTACCATGTTTGAAACGGTCGCGGTCTGAAGGTAAATGCAGAGGGGCTGAAGAAGTGTCGATGGTTGGCACTTTCAAAGGCACAATCTGTTGTACAGATACTACAACCGATTCAGCATCATCGTCGTTGACGTCCTGGATTTCGCAAACGACGGGAGAGATCTTTCTGGTAACTATGTAAGGTCCGCGCCAAATGGGCCGTAGCTTGTGGCGCGTCTTAGGCACGAAACGCAGAACATAATCACCTGGGGGAAACTGGATGTCAATTTGGTGGGCATCATAGTTGAGTTTTTGGCTCTCCTGTGCTTTCTGGTGAGCTCGTGTAACGAGTCGACTATGAAATTCAAACTTGTTCTTAAAGTCCACCAGAATCTGATGACGTGATTGCGGTATATCACGCTGTTCACTCAAAGGATGGTAATCGGGTGGTAACAGGGGTTGCTTGCCAGTACGCATCATGAAAGGTAAAATCTTCGTTCCCGGAATGTACATCCTATTGTACATGAATGCCACATATGGGATGAAATTCGACCAATCTGGCTGACGCTGTTCATCGATCGCAGCTCGCAAGAAGGCTTTGATAAAACCGGTTGACACGCTCAGTATGATTACTCTGAGGGTGGTAGTACGATAACGTACGTTGAATTGACGAACAAACGTGCGAAATAACCTGTTCGCGAACTCATTTCCATTATCCGTGACTATGCACCGTGGGAGACATCCCTCAAGTAAAATCTTGTCCACAAACGCGTTCCAAACCGAATAGTCATGTTGTGTGTTGATCAGAGCTAACTTCAAGAAATGCGATGCTGCATCGTACATTGCGAGTATGTACGTGTACAGGTCAGCGCCTCGCAGAGGTCCAATCAAATCCATACCTAGGACATAGCAATCTCCGACGCGATTCGGTTGACAGAGCAAGACATGACGCCTAGGCATGGTGGATCGAATCTTCTTGCAAATAACACAGGCATCGACGAACTTACTAACTGACGATGAGACGTTACCAATACCGTTCTAATATTTGATTCGCGGTGGAGTCTCGTCCTACATGGCCTCCGAACAATCCTCGGCGATGCATGGCGATTACACGCTTTCGCATAGACGGAGGGACCACGATCAGACGTTGAGAATCTGAATCATCGACCTTATACAACACGTTGTCATTGATCTCATATGGTACGGATGACTGCTCGTCTTGATCTTTCTGTTCAGAATCGAGATTTCGTCTGATGCGCTTGCATGTGTCATCCTCAGCTTGTTCTTTCGCTATCTCATCGAGAGTGATCTCATCCTCCGCTTGATCCGCAAAAGGGAGACGTTCGACGGAGTCAACTGGCTCAGATTCGTACGAGAATTGAGGCGGTTGTACGTTCTGTCGCGTACTAACTGCTACCATAGCTGCGGTGGGTCCGCTGTCCGTCAGCATGGGCATCGTCACCGAAGAGAAGGTGAAGCAAGCTGTGCCAGGGACATCGGTGGGGATTTCTTGGAAAATCAAAAAAGCTTCATTGATCGGTTCCCCGTCTTCATCTCTCTCGATCAATTTGTCGATAGGGTTGCGCGACAGACAATCCGGAATACGCATGCCAGGGGAGCTTCCAGGCTTGTATCCGAGCTCCCGATCGAACGCAGCAAGCCGCATAGCCCATCGTGCTAACTGCCCAGACGTATGATTCGAATCCCGCAGAAACGTTAAGTTACGATGATCCGTCTCTAACTTTGTCTGATGACCTTCGATATAAAATCGGAAGTTTTCGAGAGCAGAGAGTACTGCGAGGAGTTCCAAGCGCCGAGGATCATACTTCCTCATCGACTTAGGCACGGTTCGACTCCAGTACTCGATAACTCTCCCTTCGATTCTTTCTCTTCCATCGTCGTCAACGACTGGTACTTTTTGAAATAGGTAAGCACCCAACCCATGCGCGGAAGCATCAGTTCGAATGTAAAAGGGCAACGAGTAATCAGGATGGTAGACGCCCTTCGACGTGACAATAGCCTCGATGATGGCATCCCAAGCTTCCGGACACTCTTTCGTCCACTTGAATTTTTCACGTCCGGCAACGTCAGTTGTCTTAATGGCTCTGCAAGTTTCGCAAAATTCCTTACATAACGCCGGCAAAAGCTCCCCATTCCAGGGAAAGATCGCACTTGCTTCTTAGGGTCAGCGTCCGACAAAGTGCCAGGAATTGGCATGTGTCTGATGGCTTCTAAAGACCTTGGTGATGGAAGAAGTCCGTTCGGGGTGGATAAATGACCCAAAAACTCAATGACTTCTAGCATAAAATGGATCTTCTTGATCTTGGCGCTGTACCCTTGCAAGGCGAGATGGCGATATAACTTACACAAGCCACTGCAAGTGATTATTTGTATCTGCGTGACCGGCGAGAATATCGTCGATATATGCCACGAGATCACGATATAGCCATTTCGACAAGTCAGTGTTCAGTTGCTTGCAAAACAAAGTTCCAGCTGGTTTGACTCCCAAAGGTAGGCGCATGTAGCTGTACGCTCCCAGAGGACTAGTGAAGGTTACCACATCTTGGGCATCTAGCGACAATCGTAAATTGTGATAGCCCCAACGAATATCCAAACTGGAACGACAGAACTTGTCGATGAGAAACATCAACGCGTCAGCCGTGCTCACACTCGGCCAGCTATCATCCTTGAGCAATGCACTGAGGCGCCGTAGGTCGACAGGTGCTCTGTAAGCATTGGAAGTGCCAGGCTCAGCACCTTTCTTAGGCAACATCAAAATAGGGAAACCCCATGGAGAATTCGCGGGACGAATAACTCCGTCTCGGGTCCATGCTTCAATCTGCATCCGCATACACTCAATCTTTTCTTTCGACAACCGATATGGTGAGAGTTTGACGGGAGTCGGGTTCTCTTCTTTGAACCGGAGCGTCACTTCAGGTGAATCAACAGGTCCCATCACATAATCGGAAAATGCCCACGAATACGAGATTAGATGCTTCATCATCAGCTTCTCGTCATCATCTAAAGCAGGATGCGCTGCAATACCCAAGTCAGTCATCACCTCTTCGACCTGCGCGACGGTCGGAGGGATGACCTGCATGCTCTCTTGCTCCGCTAAATGAGGAGGCATCACCGGTAGAGGTTGACCATGTTCGTCGTGAGGCGCGTCCGCCCACGGAACGTCGTACCTATTGAAATACGCAGGTCGCTCCTTCGCGGTGCCTTCTTCATCCGCAGTTGCGGAGGGCTGGTTGCCGGCTTGGTTGCTCTGCATAATAGCAGTGGCGACGGTGCCCCCTGCAAAAGATTGAGCCGTCCCAGGCGATGTAACCGAAGGTGGTGGCGGGGGGGTGGAGGCAGCAGCTGATGGTGCAGGACTCGCAGGAGAATAGAGTTCATCGGGCGAAATCCATGACACACTTCGAGTGGCAGGGTCGAGCGTTGGAATGCGCGACTCTACCAACAACTGCCTGTCAGTGCACAACCTTCACACTGACAGGAGCCACAGGCTGTACAGTTGCCATATAGGCACTTTCCATTGTCTACCTGATGAGTGTACATAGACACCGCTAGACAGACCCCCTTAGAATGTCTAGCTGTAGTCAACTGCTCTGACTAAACCATAGGTTCACGTCACCGTTCTCATGGCGAAACGAGCAGCAATAGCCGCACCCAAGGCAGCCACCGGTGCGGATATCCTCGAGCTCGAAGCCCCTGTTGTTGAGCTTCTCAACGATGGAAATCGGTTTCAGCTTCAAAGCCGCAAAGTCTCGCTCCAAGTGAGACAGATTAGGCAATTACTGCGCTTTCACCACGCAGGTGCCCTCTTCGAGTACGACTCGTACGAGGCTTACTCCAGGTCCAGCCCTGACTATGAAGTCGTGCCCAATAGGATCTCGGACCAGGTTTTCCTGGATTGGCAACGCGCCAGAGTGGCAGAACTCAACCTCCAGATGTTGAAGATTTGCCTCCTGAATATCAGAGCTGGCACTTCACATCTGAGGCGTTCCCGCACTTACCAGACCTCGAAGTTGCACAGTTGGCCACTGTCTGCTACGATAATGAGGTTAGGGCTCATCGGCCCGAGATAAATAATCGTTTTATAGATGCTGAACGGGTGCTCCATCGTACTTACCCCCGTGAGCTCGCCTTTGATGATAGAATTATCGCTCCAGTGTCTACATTTGCCTTTTCACATACCGATTGGCAAACTTATCAGAGTACCTATGCCACATTTTTGTATACTTTCTTTGAACATGAAAGTGTGGCCAAACCCGCTCTCGCGGCCTGGCCAGCCATTACCGAGGTATACAACCGGCAGTATCACCCAAACAAAACCCGAGCCATTATGCTCATTGCCTTTAACTGTTACGAAGCTGTTTCGTCTAATGATGTTTCGTATTTGAAACAGCAATTTAACGCTGTTGTGCATAATCCTAACTGGCATGTACATGTTTTTATTGAGTCTGTGCAGTCCTTCAGACATCTCTCTTTTCAGCTTAACCAGGAAGAGACAAATCTGCAGTTCGACGAATCTACACTTTGTCGCAAAATATACGAAGAGCTCTATAAGCATTTCGCCGATAATGCTAGCAATAACCGCTATGATAGGGGTTGGGTCGACTGGTGTATGACTTAAGAGTCCAGGTCATCTGCGAGAGCACGACCCGATGCTGACAGACCATGTCACCCGTCTGATTCATCTGCCATTCTTGAGTTTGCTTTGGATCTATACAATTCAGTTTCCAACAATGCAAGCGATAAAACACGTCTTGAGCCCCCAGTCTCATGGATTCCTTATGTTGAAGGGCTGTCTACTCACCAGAAACCCAAACTACTTTTGACTCAGCTGCTGGACAACACGGACTCTGAGCTGGATTACACAGCTCATGTTTTCGCGTGGCTTACCACTCCAGCACATGGACAACACTCGAAACCCGCTTTTAACGCACGACGTCTCCGTAACCCTGGTGAGATTTGACCCTCTCCGGGTACATGGTAGAGACTGCGTGCAGTCTTAGGCGTGCACAGACCATTCCGCTTGTCAGATGCGACTACACAAGGTAGGGATTTAAGCCCTAACAAGTGCAGGCCAGTAAGTTCACCTAGTCCCAATCTCTAACCCTAGTAAGTTCACGTGGTCCCAGCAAGTTCACCTAGTCCCAATCTCTAACCCCAGTAAGTTCAGTGTAAGCCCACTCGTGCTCACACCCACTCACCCCACTCTCCTTCGAGCTCGTCGCTCTCACCTCCGCCAATCTAAGCTGCTTTGATCCGTACACGCCGCTAGCCTTTGCGTTCACTCTAAAAACCCCAGTAAGTTCACTTGGTCGCAGTAAGTTCACCTGGTCACTAAGTTCACCTAGTCCCGATCTCTAACCCCAGTAAGTTCACCTGGTCCCAGTAAGTTAACCTATAGTGCGCGTGTAGACGCTGGGAGGGGGCTTATCGGTATTGCGCAGTACGTGTGGAGTAGGGTGGAGTCGTCGACCAAGAAGAGGATATCCTCGGGGTTGCCGATCGACAGAGAGCCACGTAGAGCTGGACGTGGCAGAAGACGGGCTTGGGCAAGAGGACGCCGACCTCGCAAGGCGTCTGGCCCTGGCTCTTGGTGATCGTTTGGCGTAGGCGGGCCTTAAGGGATACAGGTTGGAGGAGCCTCGGTGACACGACACGATCGATCATGTATCTGGTACCGTTGCAGTGGCCGTGCGACGGGTCGAGGTTGCGAAGACCTTAAGCTCGCGATCAAAGTCAGCATGCCCTTGGTTGTCAGGGAGTTCGAAACTCGACTGTAAAGAGCGAGGCGTCGGCTTCCGACCCAACCTAGTCGGCCGAAAAGAACTCCGACGCCTCGCCTTCGGGAAAAAAAGGCCGCGGTCGTGCGCGCGTTGTCAGCATCGACAACATCGTTTCGACGGGGCGTGAGAATGGAGCGCTGAAAGAGCCGCCGCGGGTCGTGGAAACAGTCTGCGAGGTCGCCGTAGACGGCTTGGAGGATCACTGCCTGGCTCGCGCGCCTACCTGATCCTTACCCTAAATCGAGGGACAGACAGACAAACAGACAAACAGACAAACAGACAAACAGACAAACAAACAAACAAACAAACAAACAAACAAACAAACAGTCTGTCTGTGTATGTCTGTCTGTCTGTCTGTCTGTCTGTCTGTCTGTCTGTCTGTCTGTCTGTCTGTCTGTCTGTCTGAACATCTGTCGATTAGTAGTTAGGACTCCTTAAGGACATTAGGTCCCATAGAAGCGTTTACACTGACAACGAGGAACGAAGCCTCTGTTAATTAAACATAAAACCCCGTACCTGACGGTACGCACCTGGAGGCATATTCCATGTTGGTAGAAAGCCTCAGACGATTCTCATTGTCATGAAATATATAATTGCGGAAGGGTAAGGAAGGAAAGAGGGACAGCCGTATTGCGGAGAGAAACCCTATAGTGGAGAAAGGTGTGAAAGGAGTGAGGAGTTCCAGTGTCGTACACATGATAGTGTAGCGCTCTGGACCCCCTCAACGTGCGAAATAAAGCTTTATGCATTTCAGACGTTCTTGAGTGCGGAGCTTGTGTATGATACATGAGAACAACGAATAAATTAAACAAACAACAATAATATAAAGGAGGAAATAACATAACAATTAAGTATAGGAGGATGAAGTTGGACGTGTTGTTACGTTGCGTAGAGAAACAACATCCACAACGTCAGATGTGTGGTCCAACTCATCATCACTATTGTCTTCAAGTTCTTTTAATTCTGGAGAGGATGAGTCATGATCTTCGGGTTGGTCGTTAGAAGCATTATTTATAGTGATTGCACCACTGAGAGCGACCAGTGGTGGCATGACAGAAGATAGATAGGACATAGCTGCGTCCGGTGTTAAAGTGTGCAAATCTGTCGAAGGAATAACATGATCGTGTGCATCAGACATAGCGGTATACAAGTTAGTAGCTGTATCGTCGATTATTTTTGCTGTGCCTCCTCAAAAGTATTTGGAGGAAACTGTCCAACAGACGAGATAAGTGATCTAGAAATTATATGAGCAAAGACAGCAAGGGTGGACAATGTAGTATCCAGGTGCATTTGATAGCTTGATAGTACATTGTCTAAGAGCGATACGTGCTTAATGTTATCGGTCACTTGCGCGTTAAGAGTGTCGTTAGCCTTTTTTAATTGAGTTATAGTTTTCAAAGCATCTGAAAGTTGTTGATCTCGTTCTATCGATTGCTGATCACTCCTGGCGATATGCGAAGATATAGATTGTACTTCTTCTCTTAACTGACGCAAAGATTCAATTATATTGTCATTAAGTTCGTCTGGCGTAGGTTCGACTCGTGCAGGTTTTTTATCCTCAGACAATTTAGTGTCTGAGAATGCGTATATTATGGCAGAGGGACAACCAACCTGGATCAGTACGTTCCTGAAGGCGGTTTGATGCTCAGGCGACAGTTTAAGAAAGTAGTCCAACATTGGCGGTAACATCTCGTGAGAAGTGTCATTAAGCTGGTGAAAGACATCATTAACGAAACTTTCAACGAGCACAGCAAGTAGCCCATCAGGGTTGGTCACGACACAGACTTTATCTTCGACAGACTGTAGTAATGACCAAGCCGCTGCAAGAATTTCAAGGTCGACAGTCGAGATATGAGGTAGCTGTAGCAAGAGGGGCGCATGGTCGTCCGGGTTCACGATGATGTTAGAAGCAGTAAGGTTGTGGGTAGCCATACAGCTCATGAGCGCATCTTTAAGCAGCTTGTTAATTGTAATGGATTTACCCAAACGTAGAATGATGGCTCGCATATGTGCAGCTGGATCATTATGGCATGAAAGGTGAAACGACGGAAGACTATTCCTAGTTAATGCTGTCCCATGCTGTGATAAATTACACATAACGCAGATCAAAAGGGAAATGGACGGGGTACGTCGAAGCAATGCGAAGCATGTTGCTCCGAAGCTAAGTGATCTTCGATGATTTTAATGATTTTGTCCGTTTTAATTTCGTCTTCAGTGCAAATAGCGAGAACAAGTGGTGTACCCGGCGCATCGGTCTTATTGAAACGCTTAGTACACATTACGTGTACCTTGACAACGCCTTTAATGGGTGGGTATCGATGCAATCGAATACCCTCGCTTGCCGGTATGTTAGGAGCATTACGTACACGTTTCGCCTTTAGACACAGTAGAGAAATCAAGAATTGGAGATTGTCAACACAGTTGTTTTGTTGTGCATCAGTAAGTAGCTGTTGGATGGACTGATGCCAACATTGAGGATTATTAGGTGACGGTAGCAAAAAATTACGTGGTTGTGTGCCAAGCGAAAGAACGTTCCCGGACATCATCGCCATTACATCGAATTTATAATGCTTTAATGGGAAGTATTCTGTGTTTGCAACATGAGATTTAGTATTATGTTGTGTTGATTGTGACGTGGGAGTCACTGGGGAGGACTGATTTCCTTGAGCAACAGAAAGATACGTTTGATGTTTACGGCTATTGGGAGAACCAGTAGGGGCAATTCCTGGGTTCAGAGCATTAAACGGAGAAGATAATGATGATATGCCGCCACGTCCACGGTTCAATACAGAGTAACGTCGGTTCGCAGCATCCTTGGTCTTGGCAGGATTCATTTTATAGAAATCCTCACATTGCGTATTTCACATTTTAGCGAGCCACGATACCGTTTTCCACGAGGGTTAGTTTAATGTCATTGCGGACATAGTGAAGGGTAAGGATTAAGCATCTTGCTGGGCTATGGGTTGTTGTGAACCAAGTAACGTGCGAAATCTAGTGAAAAGCGGAGCGCCAAAGGGTTTGGTGAGTCCATCAGCGATATTCTGAGAGCCAGAAACGTGATGTAAGCGAATACGTCTTAGGTGCACATAATCACGAATACGAAACCAGCGTGTGCTAATAGCTTTGGCTTTAGTCGCACTGTCAGGATTATTTGACAGATGGATAGCAGAAGCAGAGTCTCCAAGTATAGGACTATTGCGCATGAATGACATGTCTCCTGGGAGAGGGTTGTCATGAGCATCATAATCTAATAACAAATCTTTCCCTGGAGATTGGCGAAGATAGTATTGCGAATTTATAGCAAACGCCATTTCCATTAACAATTTGCGTAACCAGACCACATCATCAGCACACACATTAAGGGTAATAAGTTCAATCTCATGCGTGGAAGTAGCTGTGATAGGCTGTAGTTTGGACTTCCAGGTGATGAGGGAACCGAATAAAAAGATGGCATAATTAGTTGTAGATTCGCGATCTTGTTCATAAGACGGTGCATTATCAGCATCGACGAACGCGACCAGTGGATCAAAATTACCTGAATTCACTTGTTCTTTAGTGTAATCCAACATGGTTGCCATGTCGGTACGATTGCCGATGAGAAGTCTAAGATGGTCCATTAGAGCGGAAGAACCGGAGTAGTACCATAGTCGAAGATTGCGATTCTCAGGCTTGCGCAAATAGCGAAGAGCTCCTGTTGATACTTGGACATGCAAATACGCTGGATTATGCATTCCTCGGGAACAGCGACTAAAGCTTTGTGATAAATGAGGGCGACAGGCCAACTGTACAAAAGTAAGCTTGCCAAGTAAGGTGGAGAAGGTGTGTTGGATGAACTTGTCCATATCAGAAGATGGCTCTCCAGTTCCATACGTAGTTGAGGGGGACATAGGAGTCGAAGTGGGACGTAACTGCGTTAAAATGGGATACTCTTCAAACAATGCATCAATCTTAGCTTGGCAGTCAAGTGAGATGGAGCCATCGGTAGTGCGAGTTACGCGCATACCTAAGAGAGTATGAACTTCTTCAAAGTTCTCAACCGAGTATTCCTTCTTCATGGCTTGTTGGAATTCTCGACGTAGACTTTCCGATGTACAAATGATAACAACATCATCCACTGATAGCGTACAAAGTAAAAACGTAGCATCAGCTTGGACTTTAGCATAGATGCGTGTATCTGTTCGAAAACGTTTATAGCCTAGTGTGTCGAAGAAGCCATTTGTGGTTTCGTTCCAAAGAGCAGGACACTGTCGTAATCCATAAAAAGATTTAAGTAGTTTTGGGAGACGTCGCCCTTGATATTATTCATCTTCAGGATCGAGTAGGTAAATACCTTGTGGCAGTTTAACGTAGACATGAGAATCTATGGGAGCTTGAACAAAAGCATTAGGAACGTCTATGTGGTAGACGGGAAGTCGGAGGTGGGCTGCAAGCGCCAGAACACAACGGATACCGGCGAGCTGCGCCATTGGGCTAAATGTGTTAAAAAGGTCAGTGCCCTGAGAAGCTAAGAATTCTCGTAGGACGAATCTCGCTTTATGTTTGATGTATTCACCTGCAGCATTGGTTTTTATACATAATACCAGTCGGGTATTAATGGGCTTGGAGTTGACCATAGGCAACGAGAGTTTAAAGCAGCCAAACTTAACAATGTCAAACATCTCCTTGGAAATAGCGGAGATATAAGCCTTACGATCAGCATCAGAGAGACCTTTGAGGCAGGTAAACTCATATTCATCAATATTGATATCTTTGGCTTGAATTTTATATTCGTCAGGACCAACAGTGCTGGGATCTTGAGCGTTGGTAAGAAGGATGATTGTGTAAGAAGCGACCATATCGTTAGTGTGAGCGGGATCTGGATCTTCGACAAGTTGAATAACTAGTAGAGGGTTATCTCCAAGGTGTGCATCAATGTAATGAGACTGCACAGTAATGTAGTCTTCGATGGCGGAGAGGTGAGGCTCGCAGGCACCATAAGAAGCATCATTACGATCCAAAATAGAATGGGCCGTTAACAAAGCATAAGCATATTGAGCGGGAGGAACTCGAAAAGCTTGAGCGTGTTCGGAAATGAGATGAACGAGAGCGCGAGGAAGGTGAAAGTCCGCGAGGCTGAGGTCGTCGAGGAGATGAACAGGAGTAGCATCCGCCGACGAATGGCTAAGGGTCCTATGACACATATCAGAAGAAGACTGGAATAGCGCTTGGTAAACATGATGATGAAGAGTTTGTGTAAATTCCCCCTCTGGAGGTATAGCCGTCCAGTGGATGCCATGAGCAATATGAAGTGAGTGGAGGGCGGGGTCGCAGAAAGTGACATACTGCTTGGCGAGGTCGTACTTGAAGTCAGCAAGCGCACCACCAGCTTGTTTATAAGCGGCGGCGGTTGGCGAAGCAATACGAATGAGGACAGCCCTGAGATTAGTCTTGCGACGAGGTTGAGGGTGATTAGGACCGCGGGTGAGACGAAGGACATCTTGAGAATAGAGAGACCGATAGGATGGTAAAAGGGGTAAAGTGTTGGAGGACACTTCAGATGCCGGAGGTGTGGCGACAGAAGCAGCGGATGCAGAAGCAGCGGGAGTAGGAGCGTGGGCGAGGGATGAAGGAGTCCCCCTCTCGTGTTCAATGTCGGTGGACATAGCAATCCCCCTCTGCGCCGCATCACTGGGGGTGCTTTGAACAGAAAAGGGTATGTCGGGCGAAGGTTCGGGTGGGGGATGTTGTTCGTAATCGGGAAGAGATTTAGAAATGAGATGAGGAAAGGTAAGTTTAGAAGAAACACGGAATTGGCCGTTCTCAGGATTGAGGACAACATCAGCTAAGTGGTAAACATGGGGTGTGTTAAAAGGGTTTACAACATTAGCACCACATAAGTAGATATAGGGACGACATCGAGGTTCATATTTGTAAAATTCATTAGAATCCATATGCAAATAACAAATAGAACCAAAAGGTTTGAGGTAATCTTGTTGGGGAACATTGCACCAGAGAGCTACACTATTATGTGTACGACACTGGAACATTTCACGCCTTTCACCCCTATCTCTGCAAGAGGGTTTTCTCACCGTAATGCGGCTTCCCTCTTTCCTTCCTTACCCCTTCCGCCCTTTATCTCAGACTATGAAGAATTAGATCTGCAGTTCACTTCCAACAAGGAGTAGACCTCCAGGTGCGTACCGTCAGGTGTGGGGTTGTCTGTTTAAGTAATGGGGGCTTCGTCCCTCGTTGTCCGTGTAAACGCTTCTATGGGACCCAATGTCCTTAAGGAGTTAGGGCTTAAATCCCTACCTTGTGTAGTAGCATGTGACAAGCGGAATGGTCTGTACATGCCTAAGACTGCACGCAGTCTCTACCATGTACCCGGGGAGAGTCAAATCTCTCCAGGTTATGGGCCCAGATGCGTAGGTGTGTCAGCCCAACTGTGTTGTGCGTATAATGGAGTGATCAGTTTACGCCTGATTATTTTTTTTTCGAGTACAATGCGACAATGTGTTTGGCGGTAGTCTACTGTACATATCTGTTGTGTGATGGTATTTGACCACCAGTTAATTTGGTTTGTGGCCGAGTTGGGTCGGCCACTGGTCATATGCACTCGCATAGCTAATAAAATTAAAATTTTTCCTACACATGCCGCGGAAACTTGTACGGGTTTTCCCTCCCATTCCCCAACAAAAGACTGACTGCTCGAGAATTAATCCATTCTTCAGTCTCAAGTCACCCTGTTTTAAATAGCATGTTGATTTGTTTGGTCTTGTAAATAAGCCCACGCTTAAAATAGCGTACTGTACATATGGCCCGCACTCAAGAAACCCTTCATTCTTATGTGTCGAATCTGTATATCAATCCTATAACCTATTTTTAATAGGTCACAACTATGTCAAAACAAAAACCAATATCCACTACGGATATTTATAAGCAAGAACAAATCCTCGTTGATAAAATCAACGCTGGATTGCGCTTCCAAGACAAAACAATTCAACGAAGGTAAGCTTACAAATTGAGATGCTTCGCAGGCATATGACAAGTCCATACGTGGACGCGTTATTCTGCTTCGATTCGTATGAAGCTTCCACCCGGAATTCACCGGTGTATAACCAACTTCTTGAACAAGAAGTTGATATCATCTTCGCTCAATGGAAAGCTGAAAAAATAAACGACTTACATTTACCTAATGAAGATGCCTTGCCTGATCATCTTAAAACTTGGCACGTCAACTCTTCACATCAACTATCAGTCGATGTTCGAAATAATCTCGAACGACTTTACTACCAAGAGTCATACAATCTCGTTCGTCCCGAATTAAATGAGGATGTTAAGCGTGTCCTCACTTTATTAGATACCCGATTCCCTAAATCAATTGTGTATGATTCATCTCCAACTAACATGTCCTTTACAGGTCCCTCTAATGCCGATTGGATCAAACACTGCGAAACTTACGCTGGTTTCTTGTACACATTCTTCAATCTATAATCATAAGAACGCCCCGCTCTCGCTATGTGGCCTCAATTAAAGGAGATATATGCACTTACTGCACATCCTAATAGACTACGTGCAGTAATGCTTTTAGCTTACCATCACTATGCGACAGTGTCATGTACAGATGTCACTGAGCTTAAATCTCAGTTTAATCGAATGTCTTTTAATGTTAATTGGTATGCCCATGTATTTGTCGAACAACTCCTTGCTTTCCAATCTCAGGCAAAGCAATTGAATAATGATGAATCATCAATCCAATTTAATGATTCCATAATCACTCTCAAAGCTCACGAGGAGATCTATCGTCTATATGCTAATCCCTCGGATCACGAGCGCTATTCTCAGTCTTTATTGGAATGGTGTAAACTCTACGAGACACGCTCTGGGAACAACTCGACTCACGATCCTGAAGTGTTAAAGCTAGTTGATCCTAACGACGTTCGTCCGTTATTGGAGTGTTCCTGTTGAAGATATATAATGAAACAAAGTTTTCCTCTAACCGACGCTTGGATAACCCCGCATCATGGATCCCTTACATCCCTGGTACTACCGCTACCAAGCCACCTAAGGTATTATTGATGGATACTATTCATAAATCCCACGACTCTCTAAACAATGCTTACTCATTGTTAGCTACTGTGGCTGAACAGTCTGGCTTCGACGCTCGTAAGCTTCGTAACGCAAAAGATAAAGCATCGACAATTTTACCTCGTGACACGCCGTACTATCGTCCGCCTTCAAATTATAACGTCAAAGGTACCAGTTTCGATCGTCCCGTCTACTCACACTCCTCTAACCGTAATGCACGCTCTAATATGTCTCTTATGGACCGGGCTACTTATCAAGTTGATCGTCTTCGCCACCTGTTTAGTAAATTGCAGGAAGCGAATCCCAGCCCCTCTACCGACTCTAAAATGGTACAGGAGGAAATGAAAAGCTTACTGAGTACCCTCTGGACAACCGCTTCTCAAGCTTCGACACGGTCTTTAGATCCTGACGAAGCCACCCAAGTTCATCTCTACTTATCTCGAGTTGATACTATGTCCAATACCATATCGAACCTCTTAGAAGCCGATAAGGAATCTCATGTTATAGAAGAAAAGTATCAAGCTGAAACTTCTGCCCCTGCAGCGTCCCCCAGTGATGCGGAGCAGAGGGGGACTGCTGAAACAGAGAAAATGTTTCACACTTTTCTGTCCATCAAAGATGATGAAATCGATAACATTCCTCAGCCGCTACTGCAGCACATAAACGCTAAAGCCCAGAATGCTATCGTTCGTCGTCAAGCTCGGGAAACTTCCTCGCACTCCGAGCTCCCCAATAATCTACCCAACGAAGATAATGAAGATGGTACAGATCCCCCTGTGTTGCTACCGAAATTAAACAATGGTTTCACACTCGTCGTTGTGCCTTCCGAACAAACGCAAAGTTTCATGACACAGTACGTGTTTGGTCAAAGCTCGACACATGCCTGTTATGCAACAATGCTTAAACTGTACAACGAGTACAATTTACCGCTAATGACTACGCCAGGATATGCTGACACATGTGCTTCTCAACATGTAATTAACTTTAAACGTTACGCTGATCCCATACACATCGTTAAGCTACCCGAGTCCTTGTCACCCGCTATCCAGACTGCTACGGATACGCAGAGTATCACACATGCCATGATTATAAGAACCGTCATTCCCGCTCTCCCAAAGCATCCAAATGTGGGATATGTAAAGCTAGACGTTGCGCTTTTCCTACCCAAGCAAAACGACCATAACGATCCCGATCTGCACATCATCAGCATGACTCAATGGGGAGAAGATAAACTTGGTATACATCTTTATGGGGTTGAATTTAAAGGACAATCATCTATCCAGAGTAAAATTGACGATAATGTCAAGATTACTTTGTTTAGATTAAATAATTTGTTGCCCACTCTCCCAATTTATTCGCTACAACAAGCAAAAGCGCGTAGAATGGAACTTCGCTCATTACAGTTCAGACTAAGTGCTTTTAATGAACAACGCGAAATGCTTAAGCTATATTCCACCCTCATGGAACGCGTAATTTACGTCCCATGGCTCAAAACCATATTGGGGTCAATGCATTCGCAGTTGCCTTACATACGCAAGCATTTCCCACCTCCCGTATGACGCAAGGTTACTACACGTTTGCTTCATACAGTAACTACGTCTCCTAGTTCACGAACACCTACTGTAACTCTACTTTGCTCTGGGATGTCCACTCCTGCCTTATTGGCTTGCGCTTCTAATGACTTGCAAATCAACATCAACGTTAAAGTTCTTGTTGAGAGCGACGAAAATCTCACGCACATGCTACGAAGACGTTTTGGTAATTCCATCGAAGTTTTCCCATCACTACCCAAGTTTCTCACATATCTCCATCGAGCATCGGACGTCGAACGTGCAAGATATTACACTGATATAGTGGAACTGACATCCCCATGCACAAATCGCAACATAATCAATGGGAGATCCATTTCAACTTTCGAGCGTGATATGGACGACTCCTTGTTTCCAAGTGCTTTAAGTGTACTTGAGCTTTTAAAGCCGCTTGTTCTTTTCATGGAAATGACGCCACCACACTTCGCATCGTATGAAGACCATATACGAGTTGCTAATCTCATCTTCTCTACGATGCACTATACGGTGGATATATGTGACCGATTTCCATGCAGTCTGTGCGGAGATTATCAAGCCAGAGGAAGATGGATCCTCGTTGCGCGCACAAATATAGCACCGGCCATCTTGATTTGCTTTCCTGGCCTAACAAACGAGTCACTTCCTTTCTGGACATTGCAGATCACGCTAACTCCATCAGTCGCAAGCTAATAGTCGACGAACCTTGGACGCAGGTCTTTCCCGACATACCATTCGTGTCCACGCCGAAAACCTACCACATCTTCAGTCGTACAGGATCCGTGCGCTTAACTGTGACTGAGCTCGAAACCTTATCCATGCTGTTTCTTCGTCTGCACTCTAACAAAACAGTCGAACATCCAAGTCAAGATGAAATGGAGGGCATTTCTAACTTCCGCCTAGGATTCTTGACTAATTCAAGAAAACCTCTTGCTTGTATGAGATCTCCTATTGAACTCAAAGCTTTTGTGCTCCTCTATAATATTATGGGACGTTTATTCCCTAAATCCATCACATTACCTGTGTCCTTTCGTATTACAACTATCGAATATAACCAACCATCTCACAGGTTATTCTTAAATAAATCCTCTACTTCCTCCATCATTTACATCACCGGTGGAAGACACACAGGTGGAGACATAACAGTTTATAACACCTCTTCTAAATACCAGGTGCAGAGAAAGCTGCTGCCTCTTACCCTTATCCGTCCGTTGAGAACGTGATCTCTCCCTTACCCTTCTTCTTTCTTTCTACACAATCTAATCGTCCTCTGATTTGTGCCTACGCTCATCATCATGGTCTAGCGCGTCCCGAGGTATGTAGCACTATACACTTAACCTTTCTCGTGTAGTTCTAGATGCCGCCTGTCGTGTTCTGAGGATAACTAACTAACTAACTTCAGACCTCTCCCGAGCATGGGAGCCAGGCCGGACCGACAGGTGCCAGTCCGGAATCACGGGCCTGTAGACGAGGAGCGCCGAAAGGTCGGTCGGCGGAGAGTGACCATCAAGCTTGTCGCCATGCGACGAGGAGACCGCGATGTGACTGACAACCAACTCGTCGATAACCTTCCGTCTTCGCCCCCCGGCCATACCCCGTCCCACTGCGAACGTTCCGGCTGCCAACCGGCCCGCCCGGGAGGCGAATAGGTGCCAACCTACGCCGGGAGGGCGGATGCCCTCACAAGGCTCAGGATTCATGAGGCACCGTCCTCCATCGCAACCGCAGTCGGCGATCAGGGTAAGGGGCCGTTCTGAGGATATAGGGGACATAACCTTTCATTCCCCGAATTAACCTTCCAGACGTTCACGATGAGACGGGATGGTTTCCCAGGTGACTTACCACTGCTTGCTAAATGCTCTGCAGGTTATGGGCCCAGGCGGGTCCCTGAGAAACCATGTGTCAACATGCACGTAACCTATGGGTATTGGACTGTTACCGCGCCAGCCCAGCCTCGCCATGTGACACGCTTGTCAATATATCGCCATTACCATTGGGCTGTATATAATATTTTTTTGCACACGTGATCGTGTAACCTTGTGTGCACCTGTTCATAGCATCGTATTGTCATGTCAATGTTGATGTGTGTGTAATTGGCTAACCTGTACTCTTGCACACATGTTATGGAATATTTTGGGTACGTCCACTCGTACATTCCATGGCAATGCATTTAACAAGCTCCTTGAGAGCACCAAAACTAACCAGCTGCCTGAGTGACTACGCTTAGCGACACTACTCTGGACTCACAGCTTGCACAGTCGTCATATAGACACATTTTCCATCGAAAACGATGAGTGTACATAGACACCGATAGACAGACCCCTTAGAATGTCTAGACAGTGTCAACTGCGTGACTGAACCCACAGGTTCCCCGTCAACTGCTATGGCAGAACACGCAGCACGAGCCGCACCCAAGGCGATCACAGGTGCGGATATATTGAAGCTCGAAGCTCCTGTAGTTGAGTTTCTTAATGAAGGAAACCGCTTTCAGCTTCAGAACCGCAAGGTATCCTTGCAAATCAAGCATATCAAGCAATTACTACGGTCCAGTCATGCCGATGCTTTCCTCGAGTACGACTCGTATGAAGCATATACTCGGTCATGCAAGGACTACGAAATCCTCCGGAATCAAATTCTCGATCGCGTTTTCCTGGAATGGAAGACCGATAGGGCTGCTGATCTCCGTTTAGCTGTTGATGAATTACCCCCTGAGTATCAGGAATGGCATTTCACCAACGAAGCTTTCCCCCACTTACCTGATGCAGAAGTAGCTCAGCTAACTACTGTCTGTTACGACTATGAAGTCAAGGCATTACGTCCTGAAATCAATGCTCGTTTCTTAGAAGAGGAACGAATCTTAAATCGCGCGCACCCGAAGGCACTAGCTTTCGACACTCGTGTTCGTGCCCCGGTTACCATGTTTTCGTTAACTGCAGCTGACTGGCACACTTACCAGAACACGTACGCTACATTCTTGCATACTTACTTCAATCTTGAAAGTGTTGGAAAACCGGCACTTGCGGCCTGGCCCGCCATCAATGAGGTATACAACAAAAGTTATTTACCCAACAAGGCTCGAGCTATTATGCTCATCGCCTTTAGTCACTAGTCTGTTACGACTACTGATGTGTCTTATTTGAAACAGCAATTTAACTCTGTTGTTTATAATCCTAACTGGTATGTCCATGTATTTATCGAAGCTGTCCTAGCATTTAGGCAAATCTCTTACCAACTTAACCAGGAAGAGACTGACCTTCAATTCGACTTTGGCACTCTTTGCAGGAAAATCTATGAAGAGATACATCGGCATTATGCCGATAATACCAGCAACAACCGCTACGATCGTGGTTGGGTAGATTGGTGTTATATGTACGAAACCCGATCTTCATCTCGACCTGTACCAGAAGCTGAACGATTGTGTCACCCTACCAACTCTAGCTACATTTTAGAATACGCTAACTAACTAACTAACTTCAGACCTCTCCCGAGCATGGGAGCCAGGCCGGACCGACAGGAGCCAGTCCGGAATCACGGGCCTGTAGACGAGGAGCGCCGAAAGGTCGGTCGGCGGAGAGTGACCATCAAGCTTGTCGCCATGCGACGAGGAGACCGCGATGTGACTGACAACCAACTCGTCGATAACCTTCCGTCTTCGCCGGCCATACCCCGTCCCACTGCGAACGTTCCGGCTGCCAACCGGCCCGCCCGGGAGGCGAATATGTGCCAACCTACGCCGGGAGGGCGGATGCCCTCGCAAGGCTCAGGATTCATGAGGCACCGTCCTCCATCGCAACCATGCGGTCGGCGATCAGGGAATACGCATTAGACCTTTACAATGTAGTATCAAATGGGTCGAACAAAAGACGCTTAGAACGCCCTGTTTCCTGGCAACCCTATGTCGAAGGTTTATCAGCTCAACCAAAGCCAAAGTTACAACTTACACATACTTTGGACTCATCGGACAAAAGTCTGACTCAAACTGCTAACAGCATCTTCCACGTTTAATGCTAGACGCTTGCGTAACTCTAATGATGCTCGCCAGCCTTTCTCTCGCAGCGATTTATCGTATTATCGTCCTGGTGATTCTTACGTCACCAAGAAAACTGCCGGACAGTCCCATGACCGTCCAATTTACCCCCGCACTTTTGACAGGTCCTCTCGGTCTAACATGAAATTATTAGATCGAACAAACCACACCTTAAACACCCTGCGAGAACAGTGTAGCGAACTCACGAAGCATGTGACAGATAATGATACCACGGCTCAGCTACAACATAATATCGACAAGTTATTTGAGACTCTGTTACAATCAGCTGATATTCTGTCAACGACATCTACTGAGGACAACAGTAGTTTACTTCGTCTAAACGAACAGCTCATGTTTGCAGAAGACATCATTTATGATGTAGACGTTCATCTATCCTCGACCGAAAAGTCGTTAAACTACGTGGAGCCACAACACCATACTGTCGTTACTGCTCCCACCCAACAACAACTCCTCCTACTACAAACACACAGGGTAATCCTTCCAATACTGTGTCTAACCTCTTTACCGCTTCCGCCATCTCGGCTTTACCACCAGCATTATTGTCCTCGCTATCTTCACAGGTCCAATCTGCCCTCAACCTACCATCACAAGCCGAAACCAAAAGGGATGCCGATCATACTTCTCTATCGTCATTTGACGAAAAGCACGGCATGGCTGATGAGGCTGACGAACCATCACCACCTGTTCAACCGATCATTATTCCAACGAATCTGGTATTGCTGAAGAATTTCTTTACAGCCAGCCTCTCCACTACGTGCCCACATTCGGAAAACGCCTTCCTCCCAACTACATGAAGGTAAACAGTGCCCCTCCACATTGCTCTTTTTTATATTTTGACTCTTGTGCTACCATCTCATTGATGTCCACCTGCGATTTCGCAATACCCAATCATATAGTTCCATTGGACTCCACATACGCTCCGATTGTTATACAGACGGCAACAGGACAACAACGGGCATCACACATGATGTTAACACGCAGCATCGTTATTCCCCTACCAGATCATCCACAAGTTGGCTATGTTAAGATTGACTTCGCTTTATGTCTTCAGCCAGTGCATGACCGACATCTCGCTATCCTGAGTATGCTCGAGTGGAACCAGACCAACCTTACCACCGTGTTCAATGATCGAGCTGAGCCAAAGCTCAGCGCTGTCACGAGCCGCATAGACAAAGATGCACGTATACCCATACACTATGTAGCAGCTAATTTACCCGCTCTCCCTCACTTACAACATCGCGCGCGACAAGCGGCTGGAACTTCGCTCCCTTGCATTTCCCCTCAAGCGATACCATGAAAACAGGGACCTACTGGCATACTACAATTACCTACTCCAACGAGTTTTACCAGATCGGCCGTGGATTCGCCCTTTGGTTCTCAATCTTCGGAAACAGAACAAATTTGTTCAGCAAAATACGCAGCCAGCAACTTGACTACTCTCACGCCCAGTGTTTCTCTCACAAGAGTCCAATCTCCGCAAACCCTCTGTCATGTTACTTTGTTCTGGTTTGTCAACTCCGGCGTTCCTGTCTCAAGCCACTAATGACTTAGGCTCAAATATCAATGTAAAAGTTGTTGTTGAGTCCGATAATACGCTTGTTCGTATGTTACGCCACCGTTTTCCTACTGTACTATTATTTGAATCTCTCCCCGCCTTTATTAACCATCTTCACCTAATCTCACCAGAGGAAAGGCGCACATTCTATTGTGATATAATTGAGATCACTCCTCCCTGCACAAACAGGAATTTACTAAAACAACAAAAAGTCAGAAGACTTACACAGCCTGCTGGACGATTCTCTTTTCGACAGCATGCTGTCTGTCATCAAGCTACTCCAGCCCTTGGTACTACTGGCTGAGATGACGCCTCCGCATAAGTACTGTCATCAAGACCACATCACAGTGGCCAACCTTATCTATACTACCCTTGATTACTGTGTCGATGTTGTTGATAGGTTCCCGACCTACCTATGTGGCGACTACCAATCTAGAGAAAGGTGGATATGCATCGCACGCAGATATTCTACTGGACCAATTAAACTATCATCGTGGCCCATCCTCCATCCACGCCCCTTCCAAAAGATCGTGGATGATCTACAAGCTATTCCCAAGCGCCTTTGGCTACCTAACCACATATCCAAAGACTGGATCCGGGTGTTCCGATCCTTCATATATATCCGTTCCTAAGACGTTTGCACCTTACTCTCGCACAGGTTCTGCTCAGCTTACTATGGCTGACCTTGAATCCCTCAATATGTTACTGCTTCGCCTTCACTCACAACAGGCTCACGAGCAACGTACTCACTCTGTTCAATCCGAGTGTACTTATCATCAGTTGTGCTTTAAACGCTCCTCTATGGAGCCATTACCCAATGCAACACATCCTATACACGTCAAGATTTTTACAATCCTCTATAACGTGTTTGCAAGCTTACATACTAACTCACCCACTCCTGTGTCCTATTACATAACCGTTTTCGAAACTAACCAACCGTCACACAGGTTATTACTTACAACCTCATCAACATCACACAACTCCTACTTCTTAACTGGTGGCCACCATTCCGACGGCAACCTCACCATAGAGAACGCCACCACAAAATCCTCCCATCAACGCCTTTGGGAGCACGTATACGTTCACTGCTTCCGACATCCCCCGCGACCGGGACAGGTCCATATATCTGGAGCCGTTTATGGGTTACTTGTGGATAGTCCAAGCCCTTCCCCAAGTTGGCTCCGCTACCACCTATGGCACCGCCATACAAAACCTCGTGTCCAGATGCGCTCTCGTGATGCCTGGCTGCCTTACCTACAAGGCCACCGACAACTCTTTCGATTACAAGGATTCTCTTTTTGCTCTGGAAGATCATCACCTATCTCATAGTCGCTATATAGGGTATCTTCGTGGAAGTGACCGCAAACTCGGCTCTAAAATCCACTCAATGCTTGCTCCATTGCCAACCGTCCGAGGGTATGCCAATATTATTTTACTCGACCCTCGCAACGGGAAATTACGCTACCCCACTCGACCGGAGTTGATTCGTGCTAACAACCACACCAAACAACAGGAATCTTTCCTCTTGTCTCTACGCCATGACCTTTGCTGTGACATGCTCAGCAATGCTCTGCCTGCCGGTACGTACAGCACTCTGTACAAGCACCTTTCGCTCATCGTCGCCGATATTAAATCCCTTATGTTGGACCCTACCTTCCAACATACTGCTGCCGTGACGAAGAAATCCTATGTATCCAATTTCATGACCGTTGACCAAGCCTCCACCACGTGCAGCACAGATACCTTGTCTTTGGCACAATCTTTTATGATGTCTATTTCCAGCAACTGCTTGACCGAAATGTCGTTAAACTATATATCGTCGTCCTACGAAGATACTCTCGCTACTCGTGATAATGAGGATGCACCTCCAAGTGACCCTGCTGTGCACCAGGATGACGACGCACCGCCTTCCCTGCCTTAGACACCGAACTCAAGTTCGATGTTCGGCGCAAACGGCACATTCCCGCTCATCAATTCCTCGTAAGTCCCTCGCACACGGATCCACCGAATATCTCAATGCCAAAGAACGTGCTAATTGCTTTCACCGGTGCATCACTGCCCCGACAACGTCGCTGCCAAGGCCCCAACGTACTTGCTCGCCCTGGATTCTCTGCTTCTGACATACCATATCGCGACTTATGCACCGACTGCATCGCACACAACAAGCGCCACCCGCACAAGCATTTCAATGCGACCAAGCCTTCTTTTGAGCAAACCCACAAAGCCGGTGAAGTCTGGGCGTGCGACGGCGGCTATGTGACCATCCCATCCGAATGGGAGGCTTCACACATATCATCGTCTTCAAGGAACTCTTTTCGAAATTTCTCTTGGTGTACTTTACACGCACCACCAACGCCACGGAGTTCCCTCAAGCTCTGGATTGTGTATGACTTCTGTCGTACACAACTCAATGTGCACATGCACCCTCTACTCCGATGCATTCAAGCCTTACTTTAGCCAACATATTACCTCCCCGTACCGCGTCGATAAGGGCATTCAACTCACGCTGCCTTCCCGCCGTACATGCACACTTTAACTTTGAAGTTGAGTCTGCCATCGGTTTC
Source organism: Chrysophaeum taylorii (assembly GCA_029834535.1). Classification (NCBI taxonomy): domain Eukaryota; class Pelagophyceae; order Pelagomonadales; family Pelagomonadaceae; genus Chrysophaeum; species Chrysophaeum taylorii. The sequence goes on from JAQMWT010000079.1 coordinate 34,662, forward strand.
ATCGCCCCCGC
>JAQMWT010000080.1:0-28112 GCA_029834535.1 Chrysophaeum taylorii
AATCGCATGCCGTTGATGTTGCTTCGCAATCTCGACCCGTCCGCACGGCACTGCAACGGCCCCCGATACCCTCATCGAGCGGTCGTGATCGCGAGGTCCTCAGACTCGCAATGGGGTCCGGACGGCGAGAAAAAAACCTAATGTCCGCGCCTCACCTCACCACGAGCAGGGCGACCTCCCCTTTCGAGCGAGCAGACGCCAGTTCCGTAAGGTCGGCGTCGCCATGACGTCAACCAAGAGCCAGGGCCAGACGTTAGCAATGTCGGCGTCCTGCTTGCCTCAAGCCCGTCTTCACGGACCGGCCCAGCTCTACGTGGCTCTCAGCCGAGTGGCAAGCCAGAGGACATCGTCTTCTGGTCGACTGACTACCCTCCCCACGTCAGGCAATACGACAACGCACCCTGGCGTCAACGCGCAAAGGGTTTAACGAGGTCGCGGTAGCCGCACTACCCGATTAGGACGAGTGTGGTTCGCGGCCGGGGGGGGTAGAGGGCCCGGGTAGGAGGAAGACCTCGATGATCCGATGCAATTGGTCACGTCTCATGCTACGAAACAACGTCAGAAGCAACGACTGCAGACCCAGCCTAGTATTTTCCGTGATGCCGATGATTACCAAGAGTACATCGACAAGATTCCGGATAATTTGACTTTGGAAGAGATAGCCAAAGAGCAGATCACTGATGCTACTTGCGAGGACATTCGTTATCGCATGGCTCAGGGCCATTCTCTTCGTCGGTACGGTGCCAATTATCGCTATCAAGTGGTGAAAGGAGTTCTCTACCGTGCCGCACCCGACTTGCACCCGATGATAGTCGCACCCCGAACTTTACGGACGCGCATCATCCGATTGTACCATGACACACCTCTCAATGGTGGTCATATGGGCCGTCAAAGTACAGTGCAGTCGATACTTGAACGTTTTTGGTGGCCTCATATGTCTAATGAGGTGGGTGCTTACATTGCTGGTTGCGTAGTGTGCAAGAAAGCTCGTACGCCTGAACCAATGAGAGCAGGTCTGCTTCAGCAACCGGTGTATGATGGTGATTGTGTCGTCCTTTGTATGGATTTGTTTGGACCTTTGCCCAGTGCTGGTCCCGAGACATATCTCATCGTTTTTTTTGATCTATTTTCCCATTTCTTGATTCTTGACGTACTACACCATAAGACTGCTGAGTCAATCCTCGAGTCTTTTGTCGCGAATATATTACTCAAAGGTTATCTACCTCAGAGGATTCGTACCGACAATGGGAAAGAGTTCGTCAACAAGTTGATGGAAGAGTTTTGTCATCTTTTCAATGTTCGGTATAGTACCACGATTCCGTATCATGCTCAGGCTAATCCTGCGGAAAGGGTCAACCGCTTTATCAAGGCTTTCCTCCGTGCGTGCCTTCAAAACCGCAAGATCACGGAATGGCCCGAATTCGCAGAGTACATTGCTTTCTGTTACAATCGTAAATTTATTCCGGGGACTCCGATCTCACCTTTCATGCTTCGTCTTAACCGGTAGCCTTTATTGCCAACCGATTACACGATCATGGATCTTGATGTCCGCCGCCTGCCGAAAACTCGCTCCGATGTTGTGGCAGAGACTCGCGAGAGGCTGAAGTTCTATACCGCTACGGTGAACGAAGCTCGTGAGAAGGCTCTTCGTAAACAACGTCTCGCCTATAATGCGGACCATGTTGATGTGGAGTATGAAGAAGGTTCACATGTTCTGCTCTACATCCCTTTTCTTCAGAACAAGCTTCGACCGGAATGGCGCGGTCCATTCGTTATTTTGGAACGCTTGTCCCCGGTCACTTACAGGATTGAGTCTCTTGATTATCCTCCCGAACGCCGCTGTGTTCATGTTAGTCAGATTACCCCTGTGATGGTTTCTCCAGTGGTCGATCGAGCTGTGCCCAAGCCCAAGGAGACCTTTCGGGATGATTACAAGCATGGTATGTTCGTTATCTTTCGGATTCCGGATAATAAACGGTCCGATTTGCGAAAGAAGATTTTTGTCGCTGAAGTTTATGAACCCTATGATTTTGTGAATGATCGAGTCGCTCTGCATTTCTATGCTGATCTCGGTCCCCATGACAAGGTTTCTTGTTACAAGCCTACTTCACATCTCTCTACTCGCAAGCTTAAGCCGGAATACAAGGACGTGGACGGTCGCAGTTTCACCGACAAGACCAAGGTCAACAACAGTGCCACTCCTTGTGTCACCGACTTCGCCCCGCATGAGATCGATGTGGTGATTCCTAAGTTCACTTTACGTGGTGGACGCGTTCCTGTGCCTGTCGTCGAACGTGCCTACAAGAAGATTCGTTCTCGAGATGCTCATTCAGCCAAGGCTCGTGCTTCTCGCCGGACTCGCTGGGGGCAGCTCGTGTTCTCACCAGGGGAGTCCTGTGGCGGCAACTCCTGACCGCTAAGGCTTACCCCCCCTCTCTCGAGGCTTGATACCCGTTCAACGGGACACCTTTCCCGATCTTTTTAGTGACATCACACCTCTCTTTTGCGAGAAGCATTCTTGCTGTATTCTTGTAGTTTCCTTGCTATCATATACCATCTCTCCATCTTGTTGAGAGGCTTGGTGAGCGTGAGCAAGGTGTGTGGCGAGCTTATCCGACCCCGCGTCCGTGTTTCCCTCGTTCAGTGAGGTCTAGGACGAGTCAGTGAGTACCCCCTTTGTCACCCGGGGGTCGGTAAGGTTTTTTTTTTCTGTGCCGCCATACCTCCTACCCCACAAACCCACCCACATCCTTCATGCCCCCCACACACACACCCCTCTTGGCAGTCGACATTTAAAGACAGACAGACAGACAAACATCTGCCGATTAGTAGTAAGGACAAAAAGAAAGAAGATAAAGAAACAAGATAAGCCGTAAGTCACTTGCTAGAAAGAGAAATACCTATAGGACGCAAGACAGCTTCCGACGTCTTCCGTTTTTTCTCGCGATAAACCGCGTCATGGCTCGAGCCTTCGTGGCTAGCGATGGCGGACCGCGAGCCCGCCGGTCCGCGAGGCGGGAGACCACTCGCCGCCCATCGCCGACCCAAACCCGCGCCTCGCCGTCACGGTTGCGCTCCGCCACGCCGAAGGCGTCGCCATCGCCCGCGCAGGCGAACCTTGACCTCGAAGCGCTGCTGACTCGAACGCTCTGTTTTAAAAGGTCGACTGCTAAGAGGGGGGGGTGGTGCGTGTGTGGTATATAGTTTCTATATGTTATATAGTTTCCAAATTATCAACCAAAGGCCGTGCCGCGCCGGCCCTGATTCTTAGCCAGCTGTTTAGATATAAACAAGTGCAGGCCAGTAAGTTCACCTAGTCCCAATCTCTAACCCCAGTAAGTTCACCTGGTCCCAGTAAGTTTCTTGAAAAGTTTTTGAATAAGTTCACCTGGTCAGTAAGTTCACCTAGTCCAAATCTCTAACCCCAGTAAGTTCGGCGTAAACCCACCCGTGCTCACACCCACTCCTTCGAGCTCGTCGCTCTCGCCTCCGCCAATCTAAGCTGCCTTGATCCGCACACGCCGCTAACCTTTGAGTTTACTCTAAAACCCCCAGTAAGTTCATCTGGCCCCAGTAAGTTCACCTGGTCACTTTATTCACCTAATCCCAATCTCTAACCCCAGCAAATCCACCTGGCCCCAGTAAGTTCACCTATAGTGCGCGTGTAGACGCCGGGAGGGGGCTTGTCGGTATTGCGCAGCACGTGTGGGGTAGGGTGGAGTCGTCGACCCAGATGATTATATCCTCGGGGTTGCCGATCGACAGAGAGCCACGTAGAGCTGGACGTGGCAGAAGACGGGCTTGGGCAAGAGGACGCCGACCTCGCGGGGCGTCTGGCCCTGGCTCTTGTTGATCGTTTGGCGTCGGCGGGCCTTAAGCGATACAGGTTGGAGGAGCCTCGGTGACACGACACGATCGATCATGTATCTGTTACCGTTGCAGTGGCCGTGCGACGCGTCGAGGTTGCGAAGACTTTAAGCTCGCGATCAAAGTCAGCATGCCGTTGGTTGTCAGGGAGTCGAAAACTCGACTGTAAAGAGCGAGGCGTCGTCTTCCGACCCAACCTAGTCGGCCGAAAAGAAATCCGACGCCTCGTCTCCGGGAAACAAAGGCCGCGGTCATGCGCGCGTTGTCAGCATCGACAACATCGTCTCGACGGGGCGTGAGAATGGCGCGCTGAAAGAGCCGCCGCGGGTCGTGGAAACAGTCTGCGAGGTCGCCGTAGACGGCTTGGAGGATCACTGTCTGGCTCGCGCGTCTACCTGATTTTTTGATCCTTACCCTAAATCGAGGGACAGACAGACAAGCTCAGTGTGCACGTCGACACGGGTTGTCATAGCTGACGCAAGTCCCGCCACCATGGCTTCGGGCAGTCGGGGACTGGCTTTCTCGTGCTTCCGGCGTCTCCTGCTCCTTTCCACCATCTTCGCTATTTTTCTCATTGTCGGCTCGCCATCAGCCCCCGCGAGTCATCCATTCCGTGTTTGGTCTTCGCTCTCGGTCCAGGTCTCCTGCGGCGTCACGCGGCTCGATGTCTTCCCCACCGACGTCGATTACTTTTGGTCCCAGCGTCGCATGTTCCTCATAGGCTTTACTGTGCTTACGTTAGTGCGGCTCTTGACTCTTCTCCTGGTTAAGCGTTGTATGGTCACTATCTCGCAAGCTGCTGCTGCCGGCTCATCTGTAGCCACCGCCTGCAACTCTTTGCCTTGCGCACCCTTCAAGGCCGCTTGCATTGGACCTCTTACCGCCCTCTGCAACTTGGTCAGCACGCTCGTGCGGATCTCACACGCTCGTGCTCGCCACCGCCTCGCCCACCGCAATCATCGTTGCCACCGCCATTGCTGCTACTCGCGGGCGGCCCAGCTGCGTCTCATGCGCGGCTTCTGGTCGCTCCGCCGTGCGGTTCAGCGTGATCCTTCGCATCGATCCGCCCGATGCCCTGCCATCTATGGTTGCCTTATTCTCACGCACGCCGAGGCACGCAGAGTCTACGGTCATGTCCCGCGGCCTTTCGCCACCTTCTTCAAACGCGTCGCTTTTGTTTCGCGCCATGCCACTTCCGTGGCCCTTGGCCTTGCTCTTGACGCGTTTCTCCCTTACGAGCAACATCGCGATCCCCGTGGAGCTGCCTCGGAGTCCGCCCCTCGTGCGGCGTCACCTGCAACCTCGGAGCCACCCCCAGCCACACCCGCTCGTCGGCCTCGCCATCGACGCCGACAGGAGTCCGCCCCTCGTGTGGAATCACCGGCACCCTCGGTTGCGCCCCCAGCCACGCCTGCTCCTCATCCTCCCCACCGGCACCAACAGGAGTCCGCCCCTCGTGCGGAGTCTCCTGCAACCTCGGATACGTCCTCAGGTCCGCATGCTCCGCGTCCTCGTCGTCAGCGCCGACAGGAGCTCACCACTCCACCGTCCACGGACATGGGGCTGGATTCCCCTCCTGCACCCGGACCAGACCGACACCACTCCCGTCGCCGCAGGTCTTCCCCACGCCCACTGACACCACACCTCCTGGGCCTGTGGCTATGGACCTGGAGTCATCGGAGGCAGGGTCCGCTACTTCCCCGCGCGACGGGAACCCACCAATGCGACTCCCTCCGCCCGCTGCGACACCGGCACCGCGCCGCCATGGCCCCCGCCGCCGCGCGCCACCATCCGGGTCTGTTGCTACGGACATCGCGCCTCCACCGAACGCGGGGAACGCCAATACCACCGCGCCCCTCCCAATACCCACCACGGCGCCAGCCACCCACCCTCCCGGCCCCTCTGCCGAAAACTCTCCTGCATCGCGTCGCCGCCGCCCACACCGCCAGCGGTCCTCCGCCACAGTTCATGACCCCGTACCACTCGAGCCTGCGCCTATGGACCTCGAACCGTCCTTCATGTACACCCACATTGCCGCCGAGAACCTCCCCTCGTCTGGCACACACCCTCTTCCCACCGGCACGGACATGGACCTTGAGGTCGACCATCCTCCGCCACCGGTTCCCGCGCACACCGCTGCCCCTGACATCTCTCCGCCATCTCCCGCACCCACGCCAACGCCTTCGCCCTCTGTCGAGGCTCCTGGCTCGTCGCACGCCCCCCCAACCGCGTCTCCACGCCTTGCCTACCGATCGTGCTCGAGCCTGCACCCACCCCACTTTACCAGCGGTCGCCCGCGCTGCACGCACCCAACATCTACACGCCCAGGCGCGTGCAGCCCGGCTGAGCCTCGTCGCAGCTCGGCGCCACGATCCTGGTGAGTCTCGCCACCACGCTGCAACTTCTCCAGCGCCGGTTTCGCGCACGGACTCAACCCCAGGGAGCTCTCGCTACCGACAGCCCTCCATCGTCTGCTGCGGCCACACCGGCTCACTCGCCGCCCGCCTCCGCGACCCAGATCTCGCCAACTCCCCCTCCGCCACCACAACCGGCTCTGCCTCTGACCCCTGCCCCGCACTCTACTTTCTCGTCCACCGCTCGTGCTGCCCGAAGTCGCGCTCATCATACTCTTGCACGTGCTGCTCGACAGAACCTCGTTGCGACCCTGCGCCGCGCTCCTGGTCAGCCACGTCACACCGCCGCGCTCCGTCTTCAGCGCTTTGTTCGCGCTCGGCAGCACCTCCGTGCCCGTCGCTCACCTGCTACGCCCACACAGTCCGTCACACCCACTGCCACCAATACTTCCCCCGGCGTCTGCCACACCCACGCCAAATTCCTCGCCACCCTCGGGCCCGTCACCTACCCCTCAGCCGCCGCTATCTGCCTCGCCTTCACGCGCATGCACCAACTCTGCACATCCGGATGTCGCCCGCGTTATACGCACCCGCGCTCAACACGCTCAAGCACGTGCTGCCCGGCAAAACCGCGTCGCGGCCTTGCGCCAGACTCCTGGCCCGCCACTCCACTACGCAGCGGCCCTTCTTCAGCACCAATTTCGAGCCTGGAAGCGATTACGTGCTCGTCGATCCCTGGCAATAATCCGCCGCTTCCTGCGCCACACGGCCGGCCGCTATGTCAGCTACCTCCGGGACCGCGCTTGTCCTATATGCTCCAGCCCTTGCTTTACCCGTTGCCAAGTCCGCTGCTGTCGCGTGGTCCTGCACCACGCCTGCGTTGGTCAGTGGGCGCTAAGCAACCTCGCCGGCGACCAAGGCGACCCTGACGTGGCGCCCACCAACCGCGCGCGCCTTCCGCCGTGCCCCAACTGCCGCAGTCCTATACGCATGGTCCGCCCTCATCAACGCTGGGTGTCTGTGCACTCTCTCCCCCAGGTCCGCGCTGCCGCACCCCACCGCATTTTCCCACTTGCTGCAGCCCTTGCCGCCACTACCGCCCGATATCGCATTCGAGCGCGTATGCGCGACGCCGCCCTTGCCGCTCGAGCCGCTGCTGCTGCGGAACGCCATCTCGCCGCTATGCACGCTGCTGCTGCCGCTGCTGCGGCACTCCAACTCGACACGGGACGGGCCGCCGCCGCTGCTGCCAGCGCCGACGCTTACCTCGCCCATCGCGCTGCCGCCCACGCTGCTCAAGCTGCCCGTGCCGCCCGCCTCTCCCACATTGGCTCCCGCACGCGATCCACTGGCACCCGCAACACCCCTACCACCCCTCCCGCTGGCAACCGCCGCACCACTGCGTCTGGCAACCGCACTGCGAATGCAACAGCCAGCCGCCACACCCCTGCCGCTGGCACCCGGACCACCCCCACTACTAGCACCTCCTCCACCCCCGCCGCTGCCGCCGGCAACCGCCGCGCCCCTGCCCCTGCCACCAGCCACCGCAACACCCCTGTCACGGCTGCAGCCCCCACGAGCGCGTCTCCTGGCATTTCTCCCATTGGGCCTCGGTCACATTCGGCGCCACCGTCTGTTGCCCCCGCCCACCCTACGTCATCCGGGCCAGCCCCCCCCTCCCGACACGCCGTCCACGTGACCTGAGCGATTTGCGCTCTGCGATCGACGAGGTCTCCATCAAAGACCTCATTATATCGCCGTGCTCTTGCATTCGCACCATTCCCGCCCAATTCCGCGAGGCATGGGCGAGCGCAATGGCCGAGGTGTGTTCATGGTTTGAAGACGCCACTTCCGATAACGCTCGTGACCGTGCCCTCCTTTGGTACATGAGCCTTCACAGCCTACTTCTTCGGCGAGCACCACGAGGCGGCGCCCGTCGGCCCGACGTGCTCACTGACCGCTTTACAGCCTTCGCCGCAGGGCGTTACGACCTCCTCATTGACGGCTACCTCCACGACGTGACTCGCGTGCGCTCCCATGTACGCTCACGGGCGGCCCCCGACGATGACGCGGACGCACTTCGTGCATTGCGACTCGCTGAATCTGGCGACCTCTCTCGGGCGTGCCGTATTCTCACCAGCCTGGGCATCGCCGACCCATGCCACCCAGACGTCATGCGCCAACTCGTGTCCAAACATCCTGCTCGCAAGGAGGACCTTCACACTTTCCCCAACCACCCGCAAGGGCTCGCCACACTCTCGGTCGCCCTGCGTGAAACTTACCGCACGCTCCGGCCGAAGGCTGGTGTGGGCCCCGACCAGTGCCGCAATGAATTCCTCTCCGTTTTCGCCCAGCCCTTCCCGAGCAACGTCAAGGCACGCTCGGCGATGGACAAAATCGACAACCTTGAGACCTTGTTCGTTCGTGGAGCTCTTCCTGACTGGTATTACTTCATCACCACCACGGTAACCCTCATTCCGTCAGCGACGCGCCGCTGACGCTAACCAAGCACCTGACGTTCGACCTATCGGCATTGGCACCGTCCGCCGCCGTGCCACTGGACGGTGCCTTGTGCGTAGCCTCCACTCCGAGCTCTCTGAGGCACTGTACCCGATCAACGTTGCCGTCGGGGTCAAGGGCGGCCCCTCGCGCCTCGTCTTTGGCGTCCGCACCCACGCGGAGCAGTACCCCGACCAGGTCATCATCAAGCTGGACAAACGCAACGCCTTCAACGAGCTCAAGCGCCGGACCGTCGTGGACAAACTCGCAAACCACGCCAACGCTAAGCTGCGTGCCTTTGGCCACTTTATGTTCAAGCAATTGCGGCCGGCATCCTGGGTGGCCCTCCACGGCCCCACCGGCCTCGATCGCGCCCCCTTCGACTCTCAAGAAGGCGGCCAGCAAGGCGACCCCACCTATCCACCGGCGTACTGTCTGGCAACGCATGACGCCGCTCAGGCCCTTGACACCCGCTTACGTTCATGTGCCGGCTACGCCCGATTTGGCATGGACGACGGCGTCATCTCTGGTTCCCCTCGTGAGGTTGTCGACGCCCTCCTGCAGTACGCCCGCGACATCCAAGCTAGCGGCGAGGAGCTCCGCCTCGACAAGTGCGAGGCGTTCTGTCCGGCACTTGGCATGGGGCTTCTCGACCACCCCGATGTTCACGACCACGTCCAAGTTGCGCCTGACGGCACGCGTACTCTTGCTGGTATCCCCGTTGTCGCCGACGGCCTCGTAATCTACGGTGTGCCCATCGGCTCCCCGGCCACGCCGGAGATGCCTATGTCGAAGCTACCTTGCAACGCGAGGTTGACGCTCAGGTGAGCTACATGAGCCGTATTCGCACCAAGCTCCAGAACGTCTCCCTCCACTGCATGTACTCGTTGGGCCGCTACTGCATCGCCCCGCGCATGGACTACATCGCGCAACACTGCTACCCCACCAATGCCTTGAGCGCGCTCCGCCGCTTCGACGTTGCCGCCCTCAGCTTCGTCGCCACAGCACTTGGCGCAGATCCGCGTCAGGTTTTTGACTCCAACGGCATCGTCCTCCAACGCCTCCGTCTTCCTGCTCGAAGTGGGGGTGGCGGCATTCGCTCCTGCGCCGACCTCAGCCCCGCCGCCTTTGTTGGCACGGCGGCCCAGGCCCTCCCACACCTCGTCGACCTTCGCGATCCTACGGGTGCCTTGGAGGTCCCTGGCTACCTCCCCGCCTCGCCTCGGTCCTGGGTGCCACTTCTTTTCGCACAGGTAACGAGTTGCACCGTTGGCACCACCTCCTCGCATCCGGTTGCCGCCTGGGGCGGGCACTCGAGACTGCGTGGGACGGACTTCGGGCTGATCTCCGTACCACGCTGGCTTCCCACGGCGGCGCTGGTTCCGGCGACCCCGCCAACGTTCATCTCGTCGACGGTCCTCTCTCCCACGAATTCGTCTCCATGGGCGTCCTCGTCGACCCCACCATCTCGACACCCGTGCTCATACCCCAACTCCAGCGTGCTCTAACCTCCCAGCGCGAGACAGCTCGGGCCACTGCACTCCAGCGCCTTGCGGCCACCCTTCCCATCACCGAAGCACTTCGAGTAGCGGCGTCCTCATGGGATCGCTTCTCGACCACGTTCATCAGCTCGTGGCCCAGCTCTGGCCTTCAAATCCCCAACCGCTGCTGGGCTGAGATGTGTGCCCAGTACTTTGGCTACCCCTCTCCAGCTTGTTTGGGCCTCGTGGGCACTCGCATTCTGGGCACTGACGTCGTTCTCGACGCTCACGGCAAGGTGCTTCTCACGCAGGCCAACCTTGTCAACCGCGGAGGAGCGCGGACCACCTGGCATGACGGCCAGCTCGACTGCGTCCACGGCAGCGTCAAAGAGGCCGGCATCCCAGCCCTGTCCGAGGTTTTCGGCATCTTTGCTGACGTCGTCGCCCCTACCATTCGCACGCGCCTCTACGGCCGGTACCGAGGCAATCTCGCCCGACGTCAAGTCGTCCCAGACATCCTCACCACGCTCGACAACAAGGAGCAACTCTACGACATCAAAACCCTCGCTTGGGGTTCGTTGTACACCGCCCACGCCCTCCATCCCTCCCACCCGTCGCCTGTCGATCGGCGCGCAGCGCAAGTCCACTCCGAATACCTCGCTCACGCCCGCGGCATCGACGCCATCATCCCCAGCCGGGTACAGCACCACCGCCTGGCTTCTTGGGCCCTGTCGAACAGCGGCTACGTAGCTACGGCACCGTCGCCGGCCTCGTCTTTGGTGCCTTCGGTGAGGCCAGCGCGGCGTGCCACGCTCTCGCCCAAACATGCGCAGAGCGCATCGCTGCGCGAACCTGGGTGACAAGCGGCTGCGCCAACTTCACAGAGGCAAAGGCGGCCCAAACTCGCCGCATCTACCGTGAGTGGGGGATCGCCAACGCATTAGGCCGGGCTCGCTGTGCCCTCACCGCCCTCACCCATGTCGCCGCCTCGGGGAACCCCGCCCAGGCCGCCCGATCCCAGCAGGACGTCACCCTTCGTCGCACATACGTCCGGCGGCAGCATGCGTACGACCTACGGGCGGGGCCCGTCCTCTCTTCGCCTGCCCCACGCCTCGGCGATGACCCCGACTAGGTCCCGCGTACTTATCTCCGCCCGTCAGGCACATCCCTCATACCCCACAAAACCCACATCCTTCATGCTCCCCACACACCCCCTCTTAGCAGTCGACATTTAAAGACAGACAGACAAGTGACACACTGTCATTTAAGACACAAGGCCAGTAAGTTCACCTAGTCCCTCTCTAACCCCAGTAAGTTCGGTGTAAACCCAATCCTAACCCCAGTAAGTTCGGCGTAAACCCCACTCACCCCACTCTCCTTCGAGCTCGTCGCTCTCACCCCGCCAATCTAAGCTGCTTTGATCCGCACACGCCGCCTTTGAGTTTACTCTAAAAGCACAAGTAAGTTCACACTTGGTCTCAGTAAGTTCACCTGGTCACTAAGTTCACCTAGTCCCAATCTTTAACCTCAGTAAGTTCACCTGGTTCCAGTAAGATCACCTGGTCCCAGTAAAGTTCACCTACAGGGCGCGTGTAGACGCCGGGAGGGGGGTTATCGGTATTGCGCAGCACGTGTAGGGTGGAGTCGTCGACTCGGAAGAGGATATCCTCGGGGTTGCCGATCGACAGAGAGCCACGTAGAGCTGGACGTGGCAGAAGACGGGCTTGGGCAAGAGGACGCCGACCTCGCGGGGCGTCTGGCCCTGGCTCTTGTTGATCGTTTGGCGTCGGCGGGCCTTAAGGGATACAGGTTGGAGGAGCCTCGGTGACAACGACACGATCGATCATGTATCTGGTACCGTTGCAGTGGCCGTGCGACGGGTCGAGGTTGAGAAGACTTTAAACTCGCGATCAAAGTCAGCATGCCGTTGGTTGTCAGGGAGTTGAAAACTCTTACTGTAAAGAGCGAGGCGTCGTCTTCCGACCCAGCCTAGTCAGCCGAAAAGAACTCCGACGCCTCGTCTCCGGGAAAAAAAGGCCGCGGTCATGCGCGCGTTGTCAGCATCGACAACATCGTTTCGACGGGGCGTGAGAATGGCGCGCTGAAAGAGCCGCCGCGGGTCGTGGAAATAGTCTGCGAGGTCGCCGTAGACGGCTTGGAGGATCACTGTCTGGCTCTCGCGCCTACCTGATCCTTACTCTCGCGCCTACCTGATCCTTACCCTAAATCGAAGGACAAACAAACAAACAAACAGACAGACAGACAGACAAACATCTGTCGATTAGTAGTTAAGACACACCCCCCTCTTACCAGTCGACATTTAAAGACAGACAGACAAAGCAATTGCGGCCGGCATCCTGGGTGGCCCTCCACGGCCCCACCGGCCTCGATCGTGCCCCCTTCGACTCTCAAGAAGGCGGCCAGCAAGGCGACCCCACCTATCCACCGGCGTACTGTCTGGCAACGCATGACGCCGCTCAGGCCCTTGACACCCGCTTACGTTCATGTGCCGGCTACGCCCGATTTGGCATGGACGACGGCGTCATCTCTGGTTCCCCTCGTGAGGTTGTCGACGCCCCCCTGCAGTACGCCCGCGACATCCAAGCTAGCGGCGAGGAGCTCCGCCTCGACAAGTGCGAGGCGTTCTGTCCGGCACTTGGCATGGGGCTTCTCGACCACCCCGATGTTCACGACCACGTCCAAGTTGCGCCTGACGGCACGCGTACTCTTGCTGGTATCCCCGTTGTCGCCGACGGCCTCGTAATCTAATCTACGGTGTGCCCATCGGCTCCCCCGGCCACGCCGGAGATGCCTATGTCGAAGCTACCTTGCAACGCGAGGTTGACGCTCAGGTGAGCTACATGAGCCGTATTCGCACCAAGATCCAGAACGTCTCCCTCCACTGCATGTACTCGTTGGGCCGCTACTGCATCGCCCCGCGCATGGACTACATCGCGCAACACTGCTACCCCACCAATGCCTTGAGCGCGCTCCGCCGCTTCGACGTTGCCGCCCTCAGCTTCGTCGCCACAGCACTTGGCGCAGATCCGCGTCAGGTTTTTGACTCCAACGGCATCGTCCTCCAACGCCTCCGTCTTCCTGCTCGAAGTGGGGGTGGCGGCATTCGCTCCTGCGCCGACCTCAGCCCCGCCGCCTTTGTTGGCACGGCGGCCCAGGCCCTCCCACACCTCGTCGACCTTCGTGATCCTACGGGTGCCTTGGAGGTCCCTGGCTACCTCCCCCGCCTCGCCTCGGTCCTGGGTGCCACTTCTTTTCGCACAGGTAACGAGTTGCACCGTTGGCACCACCTCCTCGCATCCGGTTGCCGCCTGGGGCGGGCACTCGAGACTGCGTGGGACGGACTTCGGGCTGATCTCCGTACCACGCTGGCTTCCCACGGCGGCGCTGGTTCCGGCGACCCCGCCAACGTTCATCTCGTCGACGGTCCTCTCTCCCACGAATTCGTCTCCATGGGCGTCCTCGTCGACCCCACCATCTCGACACCCGTGCTCATACCCCAACTCCAGCGTGCTCTAACCTCCCAGCGCGAGACAGCTCGGGCCACTGCACTCCAGCGCCTTGCGGCCACCCTTCCCATCACCGAAGCACTTCGAGTAGCGGCGTCCTCATGGGATCGCTTCTCGACCACGTTCATCAGCTCGTGCCCCAGCTCTGGCCTTCAAATCCCCAACCGCTGCTGGGCTGAGATGTGTGCCCAGTACTTTGGCTACCCCTCTCCAGCTTGTTTGGGCCTCGTGGGCACTCGCATTCTGGGCACTGACGTCGTTCTCGACGCTCACGGCAAGGTGCTTCTCACGCAGGCCAACCTTGTCAACCGCGGAGGAGCGCGGACCACCTGGCATGACGGCCAGCTCGACTGCGTCCACGGCAGCGTCAAAGAGGCCGGCATCCCAGCCCTGTCCGAGGTTTTCGGCATCTTTGCTGACGTCGTCGCCCTACCATTCGCACGCGCCTCTACGGCCGGTACCGAGGCAATCTCGCCCGACGTCAAGTCGTCCCAGACATCCTCACCACGCTCGACAACAGGAGCAACTCTACGACATCAAAACCTCGCTTGGGTTCGTTGTACACCGCCCACGCCCTCCATCCCTCCCACCCGTCGCCTGTCGATCGGCGCGCAGCGCAAGTCCACTCCGAATACCTCGCTCACGCCCGCGGCATCGACGCCATCATCCCCCAGCCGGGTACAGCACCACCGCCTGGCTTCTTGGGCCCTGTCGAACAGCGGCTACGTAGCTACGGCACCGTCGCCGGCCTCGTCTTTGGTGCCTTCGGCGAGGCCAGCGCGGCGTGCCACGCTCTCGCCCAAACATGCGCAGAGAGAGAGCCAAACTCGCCGCATCTACCGTGAGTGGGGGATCGCCAACGCATTAGGCCGGGCTCGCTGTGCCCTCACCGCCCTCACCCATGTCGCCGACTCGGGGAACCCCGCCCAGGCCGCCCGATCCCAGCAGGACGTCACCCTTCGTCGCACATACGTCCGGCGGCAGCATGCGTACGACCTACGGGCGGGGCCCGTCCTCTCTTCGCCTGCCCCACGCCTCGGCGATGACCCCGACTAGGTCCCGCGTACTTATCTCCGCCCGTCAGGCACATCCCTCATACCCCACAAACCCACCCACATCCTTCATGCTCCCCACACACACCGCCCCCTCTTAGCAGTCGACATTTAAAGACAGACAGACAAACAGACAGACAGACAGACAAACATCCGTCGATTAGTAGTTAGGACCCTGCGATCGCTAACCATATGGTTGCGATGGAGGACGGCACCTAACACGCTTGCTCCCTGCGGCGGCCCCGGCCGTCCCGGAGTGAGACTGTGCCTGCTCGCCTCCCGGGCTGGCCGGTTAGCACCCGGAAAGTCCGCGCTGGGATGGGGTTCGCTCGGTTGTGCAGAACGCGACGGGCAGGTCGATTGTACGTGGACCAACACGTTCGCGGCCTGCGACGCTTTTGCACGACCTCGCCCAAGACCGCGCGCAGTGGCGGTCCACCATCAACACCTCCTCGCCCGCCCTCTCTGCCCCAACTGCGTGATTTCGCTCTGTGATTCCGGATCGGCTCCTGTCGGTCCGGCCTGGCTCCCATGCTCTGGCTCCAATGCTCTGGCTCCCATCCTCTGGCTCCCATCCTCTGGCTCCCATGCTCTGGCTCCCATGCCTCGGGAGAGGTCTAACTAACTAACTAACTTCAGACCTCTCCCGAGCATGGGAGCCAGGCCGGACCGACACTGTAACGGCGACAGGAGCCAGTCCAGAATCACGGGTCTGTAACGAGGGGCGCCGAAAGGTGGGTCGGCGGAGAGTGATCATCCGGCTTGTCGCCATGCGACGCGGACCGCGATGTGACTGAAAACCGGCTCGTCGATAACCTTCCGTCTGCGCCCCCTGACCATACCCCGTCCCACTGCGCACCTTCCGGCTGCCAACCGGCCCGCCCGGGAGGCGAACAGGTGCCAACCTACGCCGGGAGGGCGGATGCCCTCGCAAGGCTCAGGATTCATGCGGCACCGTCCTCCATCTTCCGGAGCGAGGCTGTCGACGTCTTGACATCCCTTCGCGCCGCAGCTTGTATTTGCCGACTTTCTCGTACAGTGCTCGACGGTGCAGCAGCAGCGGGAGATCTTGCGGCAGGGCGGGGTTGTCGAGATGCGCGAGGAGGAGGAGGATAAGGAGGTGTTCACTTACGGTCGTGCGACTTGTTTATGCAGGCGTAACGGCACGTGCTCGCGTTGCCGTCCCATGATCAAGCTGGACAGCTAACTCCGGATCGGGTACGCGACGGTAAGGAACTCCTGATCGTGGTCCTGTACGGCCCCACACAAGTGTGGGACTACAATCTTTGGGTGCTCCAGGGGCGTCGCTCGCGCAGTTTCTCGAGGTCGTCGAGTTTCGCGTTCTCGACCCCGAGTCGATTATCAAAGACGCGCTCCCTCTCGAGTTTTGGGATGCAGAATGGGGTGATCCGTCTCACGCAGACCATGTAAGTCTGGTGTCCGATGTCCGCTTGTTGCTGAAGAATGACGCACGACCACGGCAACACCACCGTGGTGAGTCGCGGTTTGGGTGGCTTCTACGAACGATGGAAGGTACGAGAATAGGCCCAGCTTAAGTACACCAAGCCGTGGGAATCTGCTCTCGGGGCCGCGTGTCGCTGCCCGCTCTCCTTGCGTATCGCCGCGCTGTCTTAGGATGGATCTCCTTCTAAGGCGGTCATGGGGGGGTGCCCATGCCGCGCGTGTAACGCCACGGTAGATTCTGCGTGGCTGCAGCACCGCTCTCGTTTTTAAAGCATTTTCGCACCAAGAGCGCTCACGGGCCCCCTTAAAAAGCCTCCTTAAGTTTGATTTAAATAGCAAAAGTTTTGTCAATACCGTGGAAGTTTGAGGAGTAGTGATCAAACTTGTTGACCAAACTTGCAAGGTTATTAATCAAACTTGAAGGGTTGATTGATCAAACTTAATGCAACTTCGGAGTGACCAAACTTAACTGATCAAACTTCTATTGAAAGTGACCAAACTTGTGAATTTTCCCTTAAACATACATGAAAATCGAGCAAACTTGAAAGAAATTGACCAAACTTGTTGACCAAACTTGACCGACCCCTAAAAATATCACTCCACTGAAGTATCCTATGTCGTCCACTTTCTCGTATAAAGAAGGCTCTCCCTCTACCGACGTGGAAATCTATATCCACGATCACTTCGTTACTCTACTTGGCAAATTGGTCTTCATGCAAGTTGCCTGTCGCCCCGATTTTCCCCAAGCTCTAGGACGCTGCTCCCGAGGTATGCACTCTCCAACCTATGTGCATGTCCAAATGCTCTGTCACCTCCTAAGGTACCTCAGCAAACCTGCCAATCGAGCTCTTCGTCTCTGGTTTCACCCTAAAGGGAACGCTATCGAAAATCATCTACGCGTCATTTCCTCCAACAGAGTCGACCTGTCAACAATAGTCGACTACCGGGACAAAGACATTGCTACTGGCAAGTTCGACCCTCTAGTCGCTATGGTGGATGCTGACAATGCTCCTTCACTGGAACAGGAAGACAGGAAGTCCACTACTGGTTTTGTTTTCTACCTGTTCAACTGCCTCATCGCCTGGAAAAGCAAACTACAACCCATCGTTTCGTGTTCTACCCACGAAGCTGAGCTTATTGCTCTCAGCATCTGCGCTGACGAAGCTGTCTGGCTCCGTAAATTACTTCTCGAGCTTTCGTTTGTTGTTAATCCGACATTCTACACGAATACGCAAGCTGATCCTCCATCCGCTTTTGACGCTGATGACAATCCTATTGCCGAAGATATCGCGTCATCAGAAGCCCACCTCTTTTGTCTGATAATGCTGCAGCTGTGCACACTTCCAACAATCCTGACGGCTCTTCTCGCAGCAAAGCCCTTTCTACTCGATGGTTCAAAATTCGCGAATATGTCGCACTACAGAAGATTCGTGTTCACCATGTCCCTGGCAAGTTAAATGTAGCTGATGGCTTCACAAAGCCTCTTGCAGCCGACTTTACCGCGCTTCGTTCTCTTATAGGTATGCATCATGCTACTGACCCATACCAAGAAGGTACCTAATAATTGTCCGAGAAACCTACATTTGGGATTTTACAGCATTGTAGGCTGAACGTCAATTTAGCCAAACGCGGCATATATTGTTAGATTTAGGCGGAGGTTTGGGGGGAGTGTTAGGGGATACTGTGAATGACGTCATCCATCCTCGGACCCTAATCTCTAGCCCTGACCGCGATGTCATTAAACTAGCCCTCATTGTTTACCATTACCTTCTTTTGTGCGTCGCCAATGCATCACTGGCGCAGCAGCCACCCACGTGGAGTCACGCCCGCCCGTCGCGAACTGCCTCGCACACTTACGCCCGCTGAATCGTCTACCAACACTCCTCCGAACCGCAGGAAGCCGAATCGCGACGACATTACCCGTTTACTCTCGTCTTCTACCGCTGCGATCCGTCCTGGCTCCAACTCTCCAGCAACATTTGCCGACGCTGTGATGTTTAATGTCACTCAGCAGGAACAAGGATTATCTATCTTGCCAGACCAAAAATTCAAACCTCCTTTCACCAGTTTACTATCGTCCTTTTTACATACCGACCGATCCAAGGCACTTGATTCTATCTGCGCATCTCGCGATCACTTGGACTACCATGTCTTCATGGAAATGTCGAACTTTCGTTCAGTCAGGACACCAGTCGTCTTCCCTCTTCCCTCTGCACCTGCAATACATGCTACACTCTGTTATCGAGGTCTCAAGAAGGAGACTCAGCAATCCACATTCCACTGTCTTCAGTGTTTTGACAAGGATGGCAAACCGCTCCAAATCTGTGTCTCCAATTACAAACGGAAGATAGATGAGCTACCTGCCGCTGTCTTAGAACATCTCGCCAGCGAATCACATATTAGGAACGCCTTCATACCCGCTTCTGTTCCTACTATGGGTATGTGTTGTGCATGTAGAAATACCGACCACAATATCTTCTCGTTTCTTTTCTTCGCGTGGAACGCACGTCTGGTCGTTTTTCCTTGTGAGTCATCACCCGCTGGTCACCTCCGTGCCACCATCATCCGTGTTTACTTTCTCCCAATGGATCTGCACGCACTGCTACAAGAACTAATCAAGGAACACTCTCTACCCGCTGATATAATTATGCCTTCCACACTCTCAACAGATTCTCAACAAGTGGTGGCCTACCCCTTCAACCTCAAGTTTATTTCTCGGCTTCATCTGGAACACTTGTCGCTTATTGTGACAATTGTTCGCAGACATGCAAAGAAGCAGTCGATTATTAAGGCAAGTGCTTATCAGCCTTTGGTTCACGCTCTCCGCCGCTCCCTCGTAAAGCACATTGCCGAGTACAACACACTAGCTGATGATGAACGACCATCGTCTATCTTTGACGAAACATCATCACCGACTACTTTCCACGATACCGATCGCAAAGATTTTGCTAAGCTCTTATCATCACGTTACCCCGATCTCTATGACGAACTTGCCGCTGCGACCGAAACGTCGTTAAACTACCCGCCAATGGCATCTACTGCCCCGGCACCAGCACCAGCTACTACTACCACCTTCCCAGACCTTGAGGCATTATCTTCTCAAGTAACTCAACTTGCTCAACAGGTTGTGGCTCTCCAAACGTCATATGGGCAACTGGATCAACGCCTCCACACCTTAACTACCGAAAATGCTGCACTACGGTCTGATTTAAACACTGCTGTCACAAACCTCCGTGACATGGAAAATCGGCTATTTCCAGCCACTACTAATACCAATATTTTGCTGGTAGCCCTATTCAAGGTGTGCGAGTTACTCAACAGACTCACTCTCGCTCTGAATGACCAACGCGACTTAACGTTTGGCACGCCTGATGATACTCTCATTCAACTCCGAAATGAGTTAATCCGCACGACTCATCATCCGGCCTTGCAACAAACTGAGTCTCTCCAAGACCCTTTCACAATTCCGCAGTTCATCGAGGATAACCTCGATGAACTACAATTGAGCAGTCTTATCCCACAAATCTTACATCAACTACTCGCACTTACTCACCGAATCATACCTCAACATTGCTCCGCAAAGAGCATCAATCATCCTTCTGAACCTGAAGATGATGACGTTCCCGCCATATGTGAGGTCCAAGAGGACCAAGCAATCTCCTCACCGTTATCATTGACTTCTGCCTCACATTCACGTTCACTTCCCTCTTTCAAAGTTTCCCTAGCTAAAAGCATTCAGAGTGTTATCACCAAGTCCAAGCCCTGACACCTGCCTGCTGATGAACCTGTTGTGCCACTTTATGTGGCCTCTGAAGTGCACTTCTTGTTTATCCTGATCTCGTCCTCCATCACATTTCTCAAGAGATGTCATGTTCCTCTGCCACAAGACATCTCGAGGGGGTGCAGAGAAATCTGCTAACTCCTACCCTTATTCCGTCCGTTGAGAGCGCGATCTCTTCCTTACCCTTCTTCTTCCCTTTTACGCAACCAAATGGTCCTCTGATTTGTGCCAAGCTCATCATCATGGTCTAGCGCGTCCGAAGTAATTACATGTTACGCTGATGTGTTGCTATGTATCGTCTGTCGTGAGCCGAGGCTAGGGGGACCCTACATTTTAGTTCCCTGAAGCCTACTTATCCTTGCCAGACTCACGCGGTGAGACGGGATGGTCTCTCAGTGATCTAACCACAGCCTAGCGGAATTCTCTGCAAACCAAGGTGATGATAGGAACACTCCGTGTGCGCTTTGTGAGTATGTTGTTCGACAGCTTGCTGCGAATGAAGCCTGAGGAAAAGTAGGTAGGGGGTCTCAAGCTCATAGAAGCCTAACCGAACGGAACCAGTGCGAGAGTACAAAGGAAACGTATTGGGAGATTGAACCAGTGGTGGATCTGGGTAAGTGCGAACCCAGCCTTGAGATAGAGTCTTGGAGAGCCAGGGAGTTTTAGGCACCGAGTTAATATCATCTGCTATGTCCAAGAAACGCCTCAGGTGCTGGTTCGGCCAGGACAGGACGTCTATGGGTCCAGTGTTGTACCTGCGAGCAATGCAGGTCCATCGTCCCCGAGATTGGTAATCGCCACACAGATAAGTAGGGAAGCGGTCGACTACATCAACGGTGTAGTCCAGTGTGGCGTGAATGAGGCTAGCCACGGAGATGTGATCCCTGTGGATACACGTGTGAGGGGGTGTCATCTCCGCAAGTAGGACTAGGGGTTTCAGTAGTTTGATGATAGAAAGCATACTGTCAAAGAGGGAGTCGTCGAGCAAACTGACCAAGTCGGATTTTTTGGTGCTCTTGAGAAGATTTCGGTTGGTGCAAGGGGGAGTGATTTCTATCACACTACAGTCAAAATTCCGTCTTTCATCTTCCGTTATAGAATTTCTACTTACTAGGTAGGCATTTTGACCGTCGAAAGTAAGAGGAGTATTGAGAAGTATTGATAAGTATTGAGAAGTTGCCGAGCATTTAGCATGCAGTGGTAAGTCACCTGGGAAACCATCCCGTCTCATCATGAACGTCTGGAAGTATTTAATTCGGGGAATGGAAGGTATGTTCCCTATATCCTCAGAACACGACAGGCGGCATCTAGAACTAACTAACTAACTTCAGACCTCTCCCGAGCATGGGAGCCAGGCCGGACCGACAGGAGCCAGTCCGGAATCACGGGCCTGTAGACGAGGAGCGCCGAAACGTCGGTCGGCGGAGAGTGACCATCAAGCTTGTCGCCATGCGACGAGGAGACCGCGATGTGACTGACAACCAACTCGTCGATAACCTTCCGTCTTCGCCCCCCGGCCATACCCCGCCCCACTGCGAACGTTCCGGCTGCCAACCGGCCCGCCCGGGAGGCGAATAGGTGCCAACCTACGCCGGGAGGGCGGATGCCCTCGCAAGGCTCAGGATTCATGAGGCACCGTCCTCCATCGCAACGACCAGGGTAAGGGCTGGG
This sequence comes from Chrysophaeum taylorii, assembly GCA_029834535.1. Classification (NCBI taxonomy): domain Eukaryota; class Pelagophyceae; order Pelagomonadales; family Pelagomonadaceae; genus Chrysophaeum; species Chrysophaeum taylorii. The sequence goes on from JAQMWT010000080.1 coordinate 21,697, forward strand.
GTTAGGGTTCAGCAGGCGGCATCTAGAACTACACGAGAAAGGTTAAGTGTATTGTGCTACATACCTCGGGACGCGCTAGACCATGATGATGAGCTTGAGCACAAATCAGAGGACTAGTTGACTGTGTAGAAAGGAAGAAGAAGGGTAAGGAAGAGACCACGTTCTCAACGGACGGATAAGGGTAAGAGGCAGCAGATTTCTCTGCACCCCCTCGAGATGTCTTAAGCGCAAGGTGCGACTATAAAACATCTCTTGAGAAAGATGATGATGAAGGAAAGAAAAATGGAGAAGAATACAGTCTTGATGGTCGCAGAGGTCACATACGAAGCATCAAGATTATAGAATCTTAGGGCTTGGACTTGGTGGAGCTGAGAGTCGATTTGACCCTTTTGAACAGAACATTACGAAACACAGGTACAACAGACAGTGTGTTAGGATTATCTGAGGTGAGGTGGTAGATGTCGTTAGTTGTTACCGGTTCGGGAGTGTTGGAATCATCGTCACCTTCTGCTGTAAGGTGGTTAACACCAATAGCTGAATGATGTGGTGCCAAGTGAAATGTGAGTGCACGTCGAGCATTCAGTATGGATGGCGAACGAGAATCTAGTTGTAAGGTGTCCAGTTGGTTTTCCAAGAAGTTGGACTTGGCGAACGTGAAGATAGAAGAGTCTTCCGATTCACATGAGAGCGGGCGGGGTGCTCTGAAACATGAGAGCAGCCTGTCACGCAGATGAAGGAGGTGATCGTCCGGGGAGGAGTGGTTGGCGGCATGTTGGTCATGAGTGGTGAGTGTTAAGCGGGACAACAGCTCTGTGATCTTGTACAGTGTTATAAGTAACACGTGGGTGTTGGCTGTAGGAGGAAAGAGCCGGTTCTCCAGGGAGGTGATTGAAGCAATGGCAGCCTTGTTAATATAGATTCGAAGAGTTTCCTGGCGTTGTTCGACTTGTTGACGCAAGGCGTCGAAATCAGCAAGCGAATCAGAAGACGTAGGTGACGATGGCGAAAATATCTCCAGAGTAGAGTCTGGCGTGGAGTGTAAGTAGTTTAACGATGTTTCGGTCAACGTTAAAAATAAAAGAGCGCAGAAAGTCTTGATGTTCTGCCTGAGTATAAGTGGGGCCGAACATTACATCCTGGAGTGATGGTGGTTTTTGTATCATCAGAAGATGATACGTAGTCGTCAAGATGTTGTACCCACGATTAAGCAACAGTAGTAATCACATGCTGAATTTGGATGGCTTGCACATAGCCTGAGCTTTGCGACTCTGTTCGAACAAGAGTCACAAGGAAACTACGATGCTCAAGGTGCATATGTGTTATAAGCCGAAGATCCAGTGCGAATGGTAATTGTATGTATGGTAGAATCTGTTGTGGCCAGGGCGGATACGGATAATATCAAGTTAACAAGTGAAGGGTGTTGAGCTAGCATGCTTGTCAAAAGAGTATATAACTCCCGTGGCAATGATAGATGCGTATGAGGGTAGCGCGTATATGACCAGCTGAGCGCGCATCACAAGGGAATTGGAAGGAAGTATCATTGCGAGCATATACAGTAGGTTGTCCTCGCTCGTACACAGCATAGTCCATGCTGAGGCCGTCCTGGAACGTCAGTGACTGAGGTGTGATATGCACGGCTGGTGTCGGTGCAACCGCAGCAGCCTGTGTGGTAGCAGTAGTAGCAGTCATGGTTTGTCGCTTTTGCGACAACCTGGGAGAAGGTTCGGCCGTGGAGAGCGAGCGTGGGATTGTCCTTCGAACGACTGGGGAGATGCCGCGGCCACGGGAGTGCCAAGAAAAAGACATGAGCGACACTCACACGCGTACAAAAATTTGTGGCAAAAGAATGTAGGGCCAGGGCTAGTTTAACGACGTTGCGATCACTAGGGTTCGGCATCTTCAATCCTGTAAATGCTTGTCGTCAGAGGCATGATGCATACCGAGTAGAGAACGAAAAGTGGAGAACTCAGCAGCAAGTGGCATTGTAAAACCATCAGCCACGTTTAGCTTGCCGGGAACATGATGGACTCGAATATTCTGTAGCGAGATGTACTCACGGATCTTAAACCATCTGGTCGACAGTGCCTTGGATCGAGAGGACCCATCTGGGTTATTAGAGGTGTGAACAGCGGCAGCATTGTCAGACAAGAGAGGTAGGCTTCTGATAAAGCGCATATCTTCAGCAATTGGGTTGTCATTGTCATCGAAGTCAACAGGATCAGCGGTGTTCTCACCATTAGCATTGTTGACGTAGAAGGTGGGGTTGACGACAGAGGAAAGTTCCAACAGCAGCTTGTGTAGCCAAATAGCTTCATCAGCACAAATACTAAGGGCGATCAACTCAGCTTCGTGAGTTGAGCAGGAGACAATCGGTTGAAGCTTGCTTTTCCAACCTATAAGGCAGTTGAAAAGATAGAAGAAAAACCCGGTGGTAGATTCCCTATCTTCCTGTGCTAAGGAAGGGGCGTTGTCAGCGTCGACCATGGCAACTAAGGGATCAAACTGTCCAGTGGATACATCCTGCGGTTGGTAGTCGACCACAGTGGAGAGATCGATTCTATTAGCGGAAACAGTGCGAATGTGAGCTTCAATAGCATTACCTTTAGGATGAAACCAGAGGCGAAGTGAGCGGTTTTCCGGTTTCCTCAGGTAGCGGAGCAGGTGTTCTAGCATTTGAACGTGAACATACGTGGGTGCATGCATACCACGCGAACATCTGCCCAAGGCCTGCGAGAAGTCAGGTCTGCAGGCCACTTGCATGAACACCAGCTTGCCAAGGAGGGTGGCAAAGTGCGAGTTGATGTACAACTCTGTTTCAGAGCTGGGAGTGCCATCTTTATACTTTAAGGACAAGGACATTGGATATTTAAGCGGAGTTAGTTGCTGCAAGACAGGATGATCAGCGAAGAGTTCATCAAGATTGGCTTGCACATCCAGAGAAATGGATCCATCAGATGTGCGACACACACGCATGCCTAGGAGGGTATGGACAGGTTCAAACTGCTCTACAGCATACCGTTTGTGGAGGGCATCCTGTAACTCAGTACGAAGAGTGTCATCATTGGACACAATAACAGTGTCGTCTACAGACAGACTGCATACGACAAACTTAGCATGCGCGGATACTCGAGTATATAGGCAAGAGTCCGAATGCAGGCGCTTGTAGCCAAGGCTACGGAAGACGCCGTCTATCTCTTTGTTCCAAAGAGATCGTGATTGCCGAAGTCCATAAAGTGACTTCAGCAGTTTCGGTAGGCGTCGGCCCTTGTACTTAGCGTCATCGGGGTCGATAAGCTTGATGCCGTCTGGTAACTGAACATAGACGTTGGCATCAATGTCAGACTGAACGAAGGCGTTCGGGACGTCTGCGTGGTAGACATTCAATTGCTTGTATGCTGCAATAGCCAGTAGTACCCGGATTGCGGTCATTGTGGCCATTGGGCTGAAGGTGCCAAAGAAATCGGCGCCAAGAGATGCTAGGAAGCCACGTAGCACGAGGCGAGCCTTGTGCTTAACGTATCTGCCTGCAGAGTCTGTTTTTAATCTTCAGAACCATCCTGCTGTCAATAGGGTGAGAGACACCGTCGGGTAAAGAAAGTTCGAAGCAGCCAAAGCGGATAATGTCGTGGAGTTCCTTGGCGATGGCCTTGACTTGAGGTAGGCGTGCCTGTCTTCAGGCGACATACCGTGGAGGCACTTAAGTTTGTATTCGTCGATGGAAACGTCCGCTTCTTGGACCTTATATTCGTCAGGACCAACAGTGGCTGGTGAACTATAGTTTAACGACGTTGCGGTCGAGGCAGTGTGCGCGACGTCGGAATAAGCGGAAACAGCGTCAGTAGGAGGGGTAGAGGAAGCAGATTCCAGTTGAATATGGATAGTAGTTTCGGCATGTAAGACCTGGGTGATGTACTCTGTAGAGACCAGAAGGTATTCCTCCAAGTCAGACAGAGATGCAGAATTAGCGCCAAAATCGGAGGAGTTGTGATCGATAAAGCTGGTCGGCGCCAGATACGTAAGTGCATACTGTAATGAAGAAATGCCAAAGGCAGCAGCGTGCTCAGTGAACGCAGCTAAAAGAGGCTGAGGAATGGGGCGCGTAGGTGAACCATCAGCAGTTAGAAAGGTGGCGGCTGGGATGCTGGATGCGCACTTAGCGTGGGCGAAGTAACCATCGACGTGAGGGTAACGGGCAAGTAAGTCAGTGCGCAACGGGAGAAGAAGACGAGCTAGCAACGCATGTTCCCCCTCTGAGCAGATAGCAGACCAGAGGATACCACCATTGATATGAAGGGCGGAGAGGGCGGGAGACTTGAACGTAAGAAAGTGGTGGCGAAGATCCCAGCGGAAATCGGCGAGTTTGCCACCAGCGGCTTTGTAAGCACCAATAGTAGACGCTTGCCGCCGGGCTTGGATATTTTTCATGGAGGTTGCCTTGCGGTTGTTAGGTTGTTTGGAACCTGGGACAAGAATGAGGTCATCTTGTGCAAAAAGGTCTTTGTAAGAAGGAAGCAAGGACGGCGGTGGCATAGAGCCAGAATCGTCGACGGGAGCGTCGGAAGGGGGGGGAGAAGCAGGAGCAGGGGACGAAGAAGGAGCTGAGGGAGGTGGAGAGTGCCCCCTCTGAGGATGAAGTGTCCGTGCCCTCTGAATGGAACGGTCTTGGATAGCAGCGTGGGGTGTGAGCGAGAAAGACACGGGAGGAGCGTGAGGCGGAGGAACAAGTTCAGGATCAGGAGTAGGATGCTGGAGCATGTAGAGGAATTGCAGCTTGACGAAACACGGATTTGTCCGTTTTCAGGGTTGAGACGACGTCGGCATGATGGTCAACGTGGGGAGACGAGCGGGTTTTGCGCGTTGGCGCAACAAGATATAAAGTATTTGCGGCGGCACGGTTCCCACTTGTGGTGCTCGTGGGGTTCCAATAGAAGGTAGCATTCAGCGCCGAAGATCTTGAGCATGTCATGCTGGGGAGTGCTCAGTTGGTTGTAGAGCAGCTGTTGCGGACTCAGGATGGCAATGATGGCTGGTTCCACGATCTTTGAGCCACGATAATGAGCATTAAGGAGAGAACGAAGGCGAGTTGAGGAGGCGGAGGCGATGAAGCCGATGGCCGACTCAACTTCAAAGTTAAAGTGGTGCATGTACGGCGGGAAGCGATGAGCTGAATGCCTTTATCGACGCGGTACGGGGCGGTAATGTGCTGGCTAAAATAGGGCTTGAAGGCATCAGAGAAGAGGGTGAGCACGCGCACGTTGAGTTGTGTACGACAGTCATACACAAAGTCCAGAGCTTGAGTGAACTCCGTGGCGTTGGTGGTGCGTGTAAAGTACACCAAGAGAAATTTCGAGATAAGTTCCTTGAAGAAAAAAATATGTGTGAAGCCTCCCCATTCTGATGGGATTGTCACATAGCCGCCGTCGCACGAACAGACTTCGCCGGCTTTGTGAGTTTGCTCAAAGAGGGCTTGGTCGGATTGAAGTGCTTGTGCGGGTGGCGCTTGTTATGTGCGATGCAGTCGGTGCATAAGTCGCGATACGGTAGGTCAGAGGCAGAGAAGCCAGGGCGAGCCAGTACGTTGGGGGCCTTGGCTGCAACGTTGTCGGGGCAGTGGTGCACCCGGTGGAGCGATTGGCACGTTCTTTGGCGCTTTGTGCATTCAGCAGATCCGTGTGCGAAGACTTACGACGAATGGGATGAGCGGGGATATGACGTTTTGCGCCGAACATCGAACTTGAGTTCGGTGTCCAAGGCAGGAAGCGGCAGGTTGTGCGTCGTCATCCCGGTAGCAGCAGTAGGTCACTTTGAGGTGCATCCTCATCATCACGTATGAGGTATCTTCGTAGGACGAAGATACATAGTTTAACGACATTTCGGTCAACAGTTGCTGGAATGCACGTCATGCCGCTTGTGCCAAAAAGACGTATCTGTGCTGCACGTGGTGGAGGCCGATCAAAGGTCATGAAGTGGATACATAGGATTTCTTCGTCACGGCAGCAGTATGTTGGAAGGTAGGGTCCAACATGGATTTAATATCGGCAACGAGGAGCGAAAGGTGCTTGCGCGCAGTGCTGTACGTACCGGCAGGCGAGCATTGCTGAGCATGTCGCAGCAAAGGTCGTGGCGAAGAGACAAGAGGAAGATTCCTGTTGTTTGGTGTGGTTGTTAGCACGAATCAACTCCGGTCGAGTAGATAGCGTAGTTTCCCGTTGCGAGGGTCGAGTAAATAATGTTTGCATACCCTCGGACGGTGGGCAATGGAGCAAGCATGGTGGATTTTAGAGCCGAGTTTGCGGTCACTTCCACGAAATACCTATATAGCGACTATGAGATAAGTGGTGATCTTCCAGAGCAAAATGAGAACCTTGTAGTCCAAGAATTGTCGGTGGCCTTGTAGGTAAGGCAGCCGACATCAC